>CAUYMX010028056.1:0-19002 GCA_963573855.1 Lepilemur septentrionalis | reverse complement strand
CAGCAACATTTATTGAAGAGACTGTTCTTTTCCCACTGTATCTTGGTAGCTTTCTTGAAGATAAGTTCACTATAGATGTGTGGATTTGTTCCTGGATTCTCTATTCTGTTCCATTGGTCTTCGTGTCTGCTTTTGTGCTAGTACCAGGGTGTTTTGTCTACATGGAAAATCTGTTGTTCAGTGTAGCCACCTTCATCAATGATCTCAGCTGGATCTTCTGGATAACTTGCTGCAGCTTCTCCATCAGCACTTGCTGCTTCACCTTGCATATTTAAGTTATGGAGATGGCTTCTTTCCTTAAATATCATGACCCAACCTCTGCTGTCTTCAAACCTTTTTTCTGAAGCTCTCTCAACTCTCTCAAACTTCATAGAATTGAAGAGAGTTAAGGTCTTGCCATGAATTAAGCTTTAAGGAAATTTTGTGGCTGGTTTACTTTTTTATCTAGATCACTAAAACTTTTTTTTGTAACAGCAATAAGGCCGTTTCCCTTTCTTATCATTGGTGTGTTCGATAAAGAAGCATTTTTAATTTTCTTCAAGAACATTCTTTTGCATTTATAGCTTGGCTAATGGGAACAAGAGGCCTAGCTTTCAACCTGTCTTTGATATCAACGTGCCTTCCTCAATAAGCTTAATCATTTCTAGCTTTTGATTTCAAGTGAGAGACATGAGACTCTTCCTTTCACTTGAACGCTTAGAGGTCATTGTGACATTATTAACTGGATTTCAATATTGTTTTGTCTTGTATACAAAGAAGCCTGAAGAGAGGGAGAGAGACAAGGAAATGGATAGTTGAAGGCACAGTCAGAACACACATAACAATTATTAAGTTTCCCATCTTACCTGGGTGCAGTTTGTGGCATTAAAAAGCAATCACAATGGCAGTCATAACATCAAATGTCACTGATCATCATAACAGATATAATAATGGAAAAGTTAGTAATATTGCATGAATTACCAAAATGTCACACAGAGTCGCAATGTGAACACATGCTGTTGGAAAAAATGGCCCCTGTAGACTTTCTACATACAAGGTTGTCACAAACCTTCAGTTTGTAAAAATCATAATATCTACAAAGCACAGTACAGCAAAACACAATACAATGTGATATGCCTGTATACTTTGGGGATTCTACACATTCCATGCCAAAAGTAGAATGAACAGCATGGAAATGCTGGAATCTCAATCATTCTGAATAGCTATTACAGCTTGTTTGTATTAAAACCCCAGTATGGGGGTTTTCTCACCTAAAAAAGATAGACATATACTGGTCTCTGTTGTTTCTGTTCTTACTTGTTTGTTTTTGATTTTTTTTTTTTTGTTTTGCTTTATCATTGCTTATTAGATTTGTCAGTCTTCCCCTCTCCAATTTTGTGGCTGTTTTTACAGATCCAGGTTTCAAGCTTATCACTATTGAAATTCCACTTTTAATTTTCTTATGTAATGAATGTTTATATCATTCATATTTATATATGTAGGAAGAAATCTTGGTGAAAAATATTATGTTTAAGATATGTTTTTCATGCAGAAAAGAAAATGTTTTTTTTCTCTTGAAAAACTAGCTTATCAGATCAAAATGGCCATAAACATACATCATTGAAAAATCTGAATAACTTTTGTGAGGGAAATGATTATTACAGGTCTATGTGTATATTTTCAGTTTAGCAGTGACAAATAATATTTAAATGATAAAAGCTTTATTTGAGGAATGAAAATCATAATAGACATGCCACTTTTGTTCTAAGTTATGCCTCTCATATCCTACCCTCAAGAATTTTAATTATGATGCTTAGATTCTGCAACTTTCATATCATATGATTTTTCTAATAATTTAGCTTGAAGTTATTCTTTTGCTATTTTTCTATAATATAAGCTATTTATTAATATACTTACTAAAAATTGTAAGAAAGAGAATCCATTGTAGGTTTTTATAAAGATAATCATAACTTATAATTTCTTTGGGTTACCTGGCATTGAGATAGCTGGGCATAGCACCCTCACTCCCAACTGAAGGAGTTGTGACTTCTTGTTCTGACAGCACTTGTTCCCATTGCAGGGCTTGTCCCTAGATCTGAGGATGAAGAAAATCTTCATTTCTAGGTAGTTAGTGTCTCCAAACAGTCTAAGTAAAGGAGGCACCTAAGGTCTGAATGCCTGATTTTCTAAACCCAAAATATTAATTTATGAGGTTGATCTTTCTTTTTTTCCATAAGAAGCAATAACAGCAGTTAGGCAGAGTATCCCTCATGAATTCAAGTTCATGGAAATGTTCATCTGTATCTTGGTCCAAGCATACCTGTCTGCAGGATACCATAATAGGTGATGCATTCTCCTACTGACCCTTTTGATGTTGAGTTCTGATGTGTTCTGACCCAGTGACTTTAACTATGTTTATTTCAATCAAATTATTTCTATATAGAGTTTCATGTGAGAAATAAGGGATTACAAAAAGGGTTCCAATCCGCTATTTTTTTTTTTTTTTTTTTTTGATACAGAGTCTCACTCTCCTGCCTGGGCTAGAGTGCCATGGCGTCAGCCTAGCTCACAGCAACCTCAAACTCCTGGGCTCAAGCGATCCTTCTGCCTCAGCCTCCTGAGTAGCTGGGACTACAGGCATACGCCACCATGCCACGCTAATTTTTTCTATATATTTTTTTTAGTTGGACAGCTAATTTCTTTCTATTTTTAGTAGAGACGGGGTCTCTTTCTTGCTCAGGCTGTTTTCGAACTCCTGACCTTAAGCGATCCTCCTGCCTTGGCCTCCTAGAGTGCTAGGATTACAGGCATGAGCCACTGCGCTCAGGCTCCAATCTGCTATTGAATTTAATGTTAAATCACCATCTCTGTGATCCCGAGTTCAAAAAGCTGCCACTTCTGTGGCTGCCACTGGTACCACCATGACAACTTCCTCACCCCCAGAAGACTGGTGAGTCATCACTAGAACAGGGAAAGTGGTCACTGGAACTACTCCCATCTGTTAGCACTTGTCTCACTGTGCCACGGGCAAAGGAAGATCACTTTCTCCTTCCTTCCTCCTTCCTAATCATATTTGAGGGAGATTCTCTAGCATGAGCTACTTTGCATTCAGAATTACGAATACAAGGAAATCTGGGAAACGCAGTCCCTAAGCTCGTGGACACTGAGGTATGGGAGGGAACACAGAAAAGGCTGGATGTAGAATGCAGACTGTTGTATATTAAAGGAATTGTCAGTTTCTTGAAGTAGCCATTTTCAGAAGCATGGATTTGAGTGTAGTAACTTAAATACTCCAAATAATTTTCATATATGTTTACAAAGTGTTTCAATTTTAAACCAAGCAATATGGAAAGGAAAAGGAAATGGCTGCAAGGTTTGACAATTTCTTTGTTCTCACAGTGATTCTTGATTGCTCAATTGTATCTGTTTCCCTTTTTTGCTTTGCGACAAATCATAGATACAGAGTGTTACTGAAAGAAATCTACGTGTTACAGGTTTATAAGGACAGAATATTTTCTGCTATCTTTAATAATTGTAAGTTCTAAGGAAAAGAAAAATTTCTCAAGGGACTCCATAGTATAAGAACAGGATGAAAATTCACAAGTGTCGGAAAGTCTCTCTTATCCTTGAATTGATTTTTGCTATGAGATATTGGCATAAGAATATATTCTCTGAGGTATGAGTGTTTAGTCCTTGTTCAAGAAAGCAATCCTGGAAAGAACATAGATTCCACTGAAAATCATAAATTAAATGGTACTACACAATTTGGATGAGTGTCCTACAAGGTGTTTTCAAAGTTTGTGGTCTGGAATTCAGAAAAATACATTTTCCTGTGAGGTTTCATGTGTGAGTTATTAAAAAAAAAAAAACATTTGGCACAAAGTAGCTCTACATGCTGCCATTTATGGGAAACATTATGGTAAGGAGAGGGGTCTGGCCAGGGAGATGGGCATTAGGTATATCTTGGAGGCTGACTCTTTGTATTTTCCGTGGACATCTATGAAGTGGTATTTAGGGGACTGGAACTAATGATGCTTGTCACCTTACAATGTGCAACAGATTCTTGCACAATGAATTCTTGTTCCAGATACTTCACAACTTTCCATGTCCTATTTATTCTATATTCATTTTTATAATTACATGTGCCTAGTATCAACTCCATTTGTCATAAAACAAACAAAATATTGAACAGGTTTTACTATGTATAGAATTTTGAAGTTTTGAAACTCTCATACCAAGTGCAGGAAGACTGTATTTTCTTTTGTTCAAAATTTTATTAAGAATCGCCCACTGTGTTGCAACATCCCCTCAGTGCCAGGAGCGTTGCTCATGACACATTAATTACCAGTATTCATCCTGGTTCTATGGATAAATATGTTTGATTATTTTAACATGTTTTCCAGAACAGTCATTCTCAAATATTTAAGTACTAAAATTTGTGCAATTTTATTTAAATGATTTTATTTTATTTCTTATTTATATCTTAGGGACATTATATATTTTTAAAAATTATTGAAGTGTATATATATGTTTTCTATGAATTTTCTTGTGTGTTAATAAATGGCTTTTTACAGATACTTTTTATGTAAAGGAAGTATTTGATTTGATAGGGTTGAGAGCCACTATCAACAGGCTATTTTAGGATTTAAATTATAAAAATTCCATGTTCATATTTGAATATTTGGAATGGTTCTCTGCCAGATTGAAAATAGACAGTTAAAGAGTGTAGAGATGACCTTTGAAACCATATAGCAATTGTGGATGAGAGGTGACAAAGTTCTAAATGAATGCTGATGGTGGGAAAGAATAAGATAGAGAAGTTTCAAGTGATATTAAGAATATAGCATAGAATTGGCTTAGAGACTTGAGGTTGATTCTCAAGTTTTTGCAGAGGTAACAAGGATGACAAATGAAGCCAAAATTCAGATAAATAATAGAGAATCAGAGAATTAGACAAAATAAACTTAGGTTTTTTTTTTTTTAATAGTTGGTTTTTCATACTTGGAAACATTCAGGTAGAGATTAAAGACCCTGTTTAGGCAACATTGAGTACATACTGGCAAGTGTGACTGAAAGCAGTTAGTATGTGAAGAGTGAAAGTTTATTAGAACAGAGAACAGGGATGGAATGCTGAGGAAAAACAGTATGTAGAAGGCATTTGGAGGAAGAAATACCTATGAGGGATACTGAGATAGTCTGAGATGTAAGAAAATGAGAAGAGAAGAGTGGAGTAAAAGTAGATACAGAAGCATTTCAAAGAGATAATGATCAACCGCAGTAAAGGCTACAAACAAATCAAAAAGAAATAAAGACTTTAAAATGCCCATTAATTTGAAAATCAAAGAGAGTTTTACAGTATTGAGATAGTAAGGAAGCAGAATGGACCACATAATTTTCAGATCCCAATGCAATTGAAAGTGCAAGGTTTCTTGTTTAAAAAGAGTTAAGAATTTCAGGACAACAGAGCAATAATCCAAGTACAAGTAAGGCCATTCTGAGCTCTCAGCCTAGTGTGACTCCTCAGGTGGCATGCCCATGAAGTTGGTCTGCAGTGGAAGAACAGATGCTTCATTAAGAATTACATTTTACAACTTTTTCATAAGAGAGAGATAAAGCTGTAGATAGAAGAGATAGGGCTGTGAGGAAGGGATTTTGTTTAGTTGGTAGAAACAAAAAAATGTTCATATGTATATGAAAAGTCATTGAACAGAGTATAAATTGATAAGTGAGAAGGATAATTGATAAAATGAAATGTAGAGGAAGTCCATTTCCCACATGGTAGTGCTTCTCAAAATGTAGTCCTCATAACACCTGTATTGAAATCACCTGTGGATTGTTTTTTAAAATTCAATTCCAATTGCCTTATATCACCTGTCAGATAAAGACTTTCTGGAGGTAGAGTTGAAAACAGGCAGTTTAACAAGTCCCTCACATTATTTTTATGAACGATTGCTTTATGATGATAGATTTTAGTCTTGGCTGTACATGGGAATTACCTAGACAGCTTTAAAAATCTTACTGATATCTATGTCCACACCAAGAGATTTTCAACTGGTCTGGGGTGCAACATGGGTGTTGAGAATTTTTAAAGTTCTTTAGGGGTTCAACACTAGTATATAAGAGACTCTGATCGGAGTTCAATGGAATAACTTTCTACAAGATGATCAACACTTCTAAAACAAGAAGGACAGGTGAGGGAATGAAGGAGGGAGACCAGAGGAGATGAAATTGAGAAGGAAACTTATAGATTATTGTCAGTATATGTCAGCGACTCATCATAACGTACTCTCAGATCAGGAGTAATTCTGCAACCATTTCCCTTAGCAGTTCCATCACCTTCCACTTTGGATGGGTGAAAGAGGGAGGGTTAACTTCTTGCAAAAATCACTCAAATTTAACAGCATGACTTGAGCTGTCAGATTATTTAAAAATCATGAAAATTTATTTGTATGGCTTTTTATTTGATTGAGCTTTTTATTTTAATTAAAATAATCTATTAAGTGAAATCAACCAAATTCTAAATCAATTTGAGTTATGACAATCAAATTGAAACCACACCTAGGAAAGTGTCATGAAAATATCACAATAATCAAATTGATGGCTTACTTTAACAAAATGTCATAGACATATTTTTTCTTCAGCACATAATTTTAAACAGAATTATGTTAGCTGTAGCAACACAGATTTGCCAATTTGCCATTGTAAAAGCTACATAGTCCCAAATATTCAACAAAACTATTAAAAATCAACACTATCAAGAAGGAAAAATTGACTTTTAAAAATAAATTCTCTTGTTACTATAGATCTAATAGCACAGAGTTAAACATGGGGCGAAGCAGGGTGTCGGGTATGGGTCAATTTAACATTCAAATCACATTATGTTTCAGAGGCGCTTAACAAATGAACCTGACCTGTAGGTTTAGCTTTTTATGGAAGTAGATTTTGCTTGGCCTCATCTTCTCATGTTGTTCATCTCATTAGTTTGTGACTCTTGATATTCACAGAATTCAGTGCAAAAATGAACTCTATTTTATTGCAAAAATACACTATTCTTGTATTGCTCATAATTCTTTCTTTTTTATTTATTTGGTATTGGTGCAACCTACAGAGAGTAGATTTTGTTGTCTATGGTTCATCTGCCACTAGAGGGGGCTGGAGAGTTAGGCATTCACACTTTGTATCACTAGAAGTTAAGCTCTCAAATTGTTAATTGAGTGCATGGACTGGCCACGTAGTGCAAATTTTAAAAAGCTAGGTAAGAGGACAAAAGTGAAGATGAATATATAGTCCCTTGTCTGAGGATCCAAGAACATATCCGTGAAATGGACAAGAAGGTAGCAAGTATGACTCAGTTCTATCATCTTGGTATTATTCCACTGCACCAAGATTTCTGGATTTAAAAGTACCTCCCTCATTCTCACACAGAACACATATGGTCATATTAAACACATACAATAACATACACACTCACACTCATATCCACTTTAGAGAAATATTGAATCATTGGAAGGGGAGTGAGAGTTGAGACCCACAAATTTGGACTACTTTTCTCATTGCTACCAGTTTCCTGGCAAACATAATTATGCTGGTTATAAAGATTCTAAAATAGGTGTACCCATAGAGTATACATGCAAGTTAAACAGTAGGTGATATAGCTTAAGAAATGTGAAAACGTTACAGTCAAGAAACAGGAGATTGTTTTCCTTTTGAAACATTAATGAAGTTGAATATGTAAGACAGTGCTCTTCAACGAATTGTTTATTTCTTCTAGCAAAATTCTTCATCTGCTGGGCCAAATTTACTGCTCAATGCAACCATAATTAAAGTTCTTTATGAATTTGTTCAAACGTGAAACAGTTTCATATAAGAGTTATCTGAATGGTTTAATTTATAAGTATAGAACACACAATACAAAATTAACCAATGTAAATTGTGAGTCTGTTCTTTCTAAAAAAAATTTGAGTTTCAGTTTAACAATAGATATTTAACTTCAGGATCAGGCCAAAGAAAGATATTCTATAACAAAAAATTGTTGGATAGAGATAATGGCAGTTGAGGCAGTTTTTAATCATTGTATGCTGGGAGATCTCTCTGTGAAATTTTTCTAATAATATGAGAGTACAGTCATGGATCAGCTTCTAAAACCCAGTTATGACTATACAAATCTCCTGTTTTCAAAGAACTCTTGTGTGTCCACTGCTTTCAATATTACAGAAGCTATGCCACAGCTTGAGGAAGTGTCATCTACTTTACAACAAGCATGCTTCTCCAGTAGACACACAGGCTAACCCTCAAAATACGTAGATGTTAGGGAGCTGTGAAATCTGAAATGTTAACAGTTGGAGCACTACTCATGTCTCAGGAAGGTAATACCTTAGTTTTTGATTAAGCATATAATTTAAGAAAATGAACATTTAGCTAGCATTGTATTGGCCTCCATTTCTGATAATAAAGAAAAATAGATGTAGACCAATCCTGCTCCCGAGGTCTTATCGAAAATCTGGACAATATATTAAGAAACACAAATCTGCTTGATGGAGCCAGGAAGCCAGAAGATAATAAAGAATTACAAAATAAAAATCCTGAAGAAGAGAAAAATCCACAGAAGCGAGCCCTGTTTCTGAGATATGTTTCCCCTATGGGCATTTGCTAGTTGTGGAAGAATTGCTGAGAGGAAAGAGGCATAATGATGACTTTGGAAATTTAATAGTCAGGAAGACAAACTGTAAAAAAGTTCAGGGATCACCAAATAGATCCCCTCGTAAACTCTCTTGGCCTAGAAGTGGTGTGTTCAAATGGCAGAGTTTTAGGAATGAGAGTGAAACATAAATCTAACCGTTTTAAGTACTGAAATTAAAGTAAGGTAATCTCAGCTAGGGGAAACAGATACTTGGTAAAAGCAAAATAAAATCACTCTAAGATAAGTTATTTCTCAAAATAATTTTTCAAACACAGTGTTCATTACAGAATAAAAAAATAACCAGGCACGATATAAATATAGGAGCTAGACCAAAAAAATTCCTTAAAAAAAGGGATAAATCTTCATTACCTTGGATTTGGCAGTGAATTCTCACATAGGACACCAAATTCATTAGCAACTAAAAGAGAGCGAAAAAGATAAATTGGGCTCATTATCATTAAAAACTTGAATACATCAAAGGGCATTGTTATGAAAGTGAAAAGACAATCTATAGAATCAGATAAAATATTTGCAAATCATATATTTGATAAAGTTCCAGTATCCAGAATGTATATTTAAAAAAAAAAAAAACATAACTCAGTGACAAAGAGACTAAGAACCAAATTAAGAAATGGGCAACGGACTTGAACAGCCTTTTCTCCAAAGAGATATACAAACGGCCAACAAATACATAAAATGATGGGTAACATTATTAGTCATAGAGAAAATGCAAATCAAAACCACAATGACATAGCACTTTGCAGCCACTAGGATGGCTATATTCATCATCATCATCATCATCATCATCATCATCATCATCGAAAATAACAAACATTGGTGAGAATGTGGAGAAACTGGAACCCTAGACATTGCAGGTGGGGATGTAAAATGGTGCAGCCACTATGGAAAATATTTCCTTAAAACATTAAGCATAGAATTATCATATCATCCAGAAATTTCAATCCTAGAAAAATATCGAAAATAAGTGAAAACAAGGTTCAAACTGATTCTTGTATGCCAATGTTTATTGCAGCATTTTTCATGCTAGTCACAATGTATAAACAGCCAAAATGGCCATCAGTGAATAAAAGGATGAAGAAGTTGTGGTAAATGAATAAGACAGAGTATTGTTTAGAAGTGGCCATTGCAAATCACTGTGAATATACTAAATGTCACTATACTGTGTACTTTTTAATAGTTAATTTTATGTTTTGTGAATTTCATCTCAGTACTTTTTTAAAACAGTTACATAATGAGATGATACAACATGAATGAGAATAATCAGAAACAATAAAACAGACTGCACCGGTTGCAGATATTGTGATACTTAGGGCCATATTAAAATAGCAATGCTTGCACATTATGTCCCTGATGATAAAAGTAATGATTATGAATTGCAATAGAGAGCAAAGATTAATCAAAGAGGGCATGGCATACAGGTTGAGCATTTCTAATTCTAAAATTTGAAATCCAAAATTCTCCAAAATTCAAAATTTTCTGAGAACTGACATGACACGTAAGAACTTAACTGTTGTGGCTCAAAAACTGATAACCCAATATACGGCACTTTGACAGGCTGAACTGAAGAAACCTCAAGTTCTCTCTGACCGTCTCCCAACCCCCATCCCCCATCTCTCTATCTTGTGTCTCTCCCAAACCACAGGATGAAGTCGTTCTCTGAAGTTGGCTTTTCTGCCTAAAGTCTGGACCTGCCACAGCAGAAAGCAATTACCTCTGGTCCCTCCCCTGAGTTTTCATTCACTGAAATTATATTGTAGAAAGAATGATGAAAGTCCATGAACACATCTGGACAGAATTTTGTCGCAAACCATTGTCTGCTCTGCTGGCACAACACACTTTGGCCCAAGCCATCGTATGTTCTTTGAGCTTACTGAATTCCTCTAAAAATCATTTACTACCCTCTCCCTCAAATCATCCACACTTCCCCCTCTCCCTTTCCCCTAAGGAGAAGAGTATATATATCCATCTGTATATCATTGTGTGGTGAAGCAATCACTCTGTGATCTTCCCCTGTGGACACTAGTATATTTGTATGTCATTTTTACTGTTAATCTGCCTTCTGTGAGTTGATTTTTTAGTGAAACTTTAGAGGCAAAGAGCAAGTTTCCCCTTGGCCCCTAAAGCACACACATTATTTAAACTATTATGTAAAATTACCTGTAGGTTTTGGGTATAAGGTGCATAGGAAACATAAAAAAATTGCATGTTTAGATTTGAGTCCTATCTGCAAGATATCTCATTATGTATACGCAAATATTCCAAAATCAGAAAAATTCCAAAATCTGAAACACTTCTGATCCTGAGTCAGTAGCAACTGTCTCACATCTCAGTGAGGAAGAATTTGAGGTGACCTCAATCCAAAAAATATTGAATGTTGTCAAGAAGTGGGGGTAATTTTATGATTGGGATCTGAATTATCCTTGTCTAGAAGGCAAGAATGGAGTGACGCTAATGCTTTTGATTGGCAAAGAAGGAGAGCCATTCATGTTAGCTAGAATAAGGGAATTGTGTACATGGCACAGTGACTTCATTTTTGTTTGTGTTTGCTAAGATTGTGATGGGGTCTTATTTTCATCTAACATCGTCATAATCACAGAATGACCTTTTCAGATGGGGATGTTATGTGGGATTTTTTATGTTCAACAGAAGGACCCCAAGGCCTAACTGATTGCCAGAGTACCTTCTGGCAGCACCAAGCCCTACTTGATAGTGACAGGTTGATTCTGGGTGTCAGATCTTGGGTTTCTCTTTTTTACTTGCTATCTTAACTCACACAGTCTACACATATCATATGATAAGTTGAAAATATTTTGATTAAAAATTAATTTTCCAAACTGAAAACCTACTTTAATAAATTTCTATAAACATATCACTGGGTTCTTGAAATTGCCTGTGAGTTTGGCCAGAAAGTCCCATAATCACATTGTTTAGACATATGTTTATCATTATCATTGTCTCTACCTTTCTAAACACTATTACCAATTTTAATTTATTTGGATGTTTATTTTATTTTGTAAATATTATTTGATTTTGCTATTGCATTATTACACTGGTCAAAAACTGAAAAAAACTCGAGATTCCATGGGGTATACTCACGTAATACTTGAAGAAAGTTAGATGATACAGACAGCAGGAGAATGAAAACCAGGCAAGCTTCAGAGTGCTCTGAATTTTCAAGCACAGCCACCAAGTTGCATTCTCAGTTGCCCGAGGGTTCTTTCATCTTCAGATAATGAACCACTAAAATACATGCAAAATAACTTGGTCTCAGGTTTTGACTTTACTGAGGGTTCTTTTCACTGCATTTATCACTTAGCTAAAACCAGGTTGCATAAAGAGATAAATCAGGTACAATCGTCAATCTATACATTCTCAATAAAAAATAAAGATCAGCTGATAGAGGGTGGCTGTTGAAGAATTTCAGACTTTAAACAAAAGATTATAGTTGATAGCAATAGTTTTATCCTTAATTTGGGCAATGGTCAGTACCCCGGTTCTAAACTACCACAGACCAGCTTCAAATTAACCCTTTGCTTAGGTAATTGCGTTTTATTGAGATAGATACCTTTTCTTTAGTTATTTATGTATTCCTTTAGTGTAGAAGACAACTGAAAATTTTCATCTAATACTGTACGGAATCATTGGGTAATGCACCCCACAATTTAAGAGAGTATTACTTATTGAATTATTATGGGATTGATGTTTTAAATACTTTATATTGTAGATAAATCCTTGATGTATTTATTGTTCTATAACTTTTAACTGTAACCAAATCCTCCAATCAACTTTTGTAAGGCAACTTAAACACAGTAAAATACTTATGCAAATATAACAACTGTTGTACCAAAATATCACATACTTAAAACATGTTTTTTCAATCCGTAGTCAATTAAGCAGATGCTAGCAGTTGTTAATACTTTATAAACAGCATTATGGCTTCTAGATGTTTCGGCAACATAGATGTTTCTTTGTCGACATTCAGCACAGTTCAAAATAACTACACAGAATTCTGGAAGTCTATGAATTATACTTAGAATCTAATCAAGACTTTCCCCACACATCATATTCTTAAAAATATATTGAGCGTTTTTAAATACATGGATAAAATTTTCTCAATAAACATAAAAATTTCCTATGTAAATATTTACTGGTGAAAAAATATTCTATTGAGAGATACCTTCTTCTGTGTATCTGTAATTTATTTTAGATTTATAGTTTTAAGTTGAAAAATATAAACAAGTATTTAAAAGTATCAAAATATTCCACAGAAATTAGGAGTATCATTAGACACATTTAGAATATTATCTGCAAGGATCTAAATATTGTATGTTGACAATATGCACATATTTACAAATATTAAATGTTTGTCCTGTTAAGCAACTAAAATCTTACAAATGAATTAAAAATTAATATACATAGTTTACATTTTCAGAGATAATTTAACTAAGATGCCAATGTAACCAATTGTTCAAATTTTGATCAACTTGAAGTGTATGGACACAATATAACCCACTTCTTCAAATACAGCCTTGCAAGCCTTATGAGATTTATAAATGAAAAATTAAGATTTCTGACTTGAACTTAAAATCTTAAAGTAAAACAAGCTTTTTAATGAAATTTTGACTTTAATATGTTAATTAGTAAATAAAAATCACATCAACTAAAATAGTTGTTTCTGTGCACAAAAGTCTCTCTCCTGGACAACAAAAAGCTCCCATTGGCTTGTCTCATTTTCCTTCATGCCAGAGCAATATCTATTAGAAAAAATTGTTGGGTCCTACACATAGGGAACAAAATGATAGCTTCTATGTCGGACTAGGCAATCCATCCTAGCTGCCCTTCTCCCCCATCAGCATAACTTACGTATTTCTAAATCGAGGGTTGACCACGAGTCTGCTACTTACTCACTAGGTGAATCATTCCTTGGTTCACGGAGCATTCTTACTTCATTCAATAAATATTTGGAGTGCATTCTATATGTGTACCAAGTCCAGCATCCAGCAGTGGCCAAAACAGTAAATTAAAGCTTGTTTTCTCCCTAAAGACCAAGGGATTATACAAATAAATATAATATAATGTCAGATAGAAATAAGGGCTGGAAGAGTAATAAAGCAGGATAAGTGAAAAGATAATAAGAGAATATGTTATATTTTCAACACAGAGACCAAGAAAAGCATCTCTAAGAAATACATATTTGAGCAGAAACCTGAATAAAGAATCCACTGAATCCTGTCAGTTTTATTTGGCAGAAATTCTGGTTTTGGATGTGTGAGCAATTCTTATCCTTAATTTCTTCAGCCAAGTATATATATATATATTTATATATATTTATATATATATCCATATTACGTATTTTTTAGTATGGACATTTTAATTAATTGCTGAATGAATTGAGAGATGAGAACTTGAACTTAAAACATTATTTTAATCTAGAATGTCTTATTTATTAATAATTGCAATTAATTGTTAAAGATTTAAAATGGTTCACCTTTTAAAGTGGCCCTCTGATATTTATCTTGTTAATATTAATTACATATAAAATCAAAAATATTCAGAGCAGAAATACATAAGTTTGCAAAAAACCCAAAGACACCTTTTACTTCCTTTACTGTCTTCATAAGTTATTACTTAAATGATGCCATTGATTTTTCAGGTTGTCTGTATTTGTAATATAGTCATTTATTTCTGAATTAATTATGCAAAAATAATTTGGAAATGAAAGAACTCTGCATGAATCACTCAATATTCATCTTCCTTGGGAGAATCAGTTAGGACATGAAACTGCTGAATACAAAATCTACCACAGTTTGCATGTGATAAATCCTTTCTACTTTAAATTTTGAAAATCCCATTTCTATTCTGATATGGATATTCAAGCCTTTTTAATTTAGATTTAAAAGAATATGAAAACATTTGGGCCTCACACCAAAGTGTTCTTGGCCATTAAATTCATAATTTTACCCTCTGCTCCCAAATCATTTATGTGTGTTTATCATAATTTTTTTTTAATTTTTTAAGTTAATGTAACTTATATCTAATTGTATTTTAAGAAATATTTAATTTAAAATATTACCAGCTCAAAATTAAACATCACTAAAATATTACCAGCTTGAAATTAAACATCACTCAACATACTTTTATTCCCTAATAATATTTTATGTAAAAGAAAATGTGAATATTTAAACTCATTACAAGAGTCCACAGAGGATCCTTTTGATATTTCTAACAGTTCCCACATTATGTAAGCACCGATAGCAGAATAACTAAATAAAGAAAGAAAAGAAAACATTTTATAATGAAGATAGAATCGTGGTAAGAACAGTTTTTTGTTCCTGCTGTTGATTCAGCTTAGATAAAATAGCTTATGGTAAAATGTAGCTTTAAAGTACAAGAACTTTTATACTCATCACTGAATATGATAAATGCTTTTATGAAAGAAGCATTCAAAGATATTCATTTATTAAATGTTAAATCTCTGCTGAATTGGAGAGAAAAAAAAAATAACTTTGTTGATAGAATAATGAAGTTAAGTGAGGTCAAGAACATTGACCAAGGTTTTACAGTTAGAAAGTTGCAGAACTTGGGACTGAAGTCTTCTGTCTTCCAGCCTAGGGCTTCTGCACTAAGCATACCACCTTGCATAAGTCAAGAACAGTATCAAAGAGAGGAGCTTGACTTAGCACTTACAGTTCATCTCACTTGCTGATTTTAGTCATTACTTTGATACAGTTGAATATATGCGCTTTCCTGGCTTTTATCTAATTGTAATCAAGACCTCTTCAGATTTTCTTCCGGAGCTTATTAGAATAATAGATCAACAAAGGAATTTATGCTCTTGGACTTTATGTAAGGTAACCTTTCGTGATTCTCTAATAAAAATTAAAGTAGTTGTGTTATTTAATTATGAAATATGTAACCGCATTTTAGCTTTCTGTATCAGGCATGCATTGAAGCTGACACTTCAGTTGAGTTTACCCAAGGGTTCATAAGCTCGGAGAGTTAAACACAAGCAGCTATCAAAGCACAGGCGTCATCACGGTCTCCCCATACCTAATTACTACAAGTGAAAAGTTTCCTCCTGAGAGAGGCCACTTTCATTCCCAATCTGACAGGTAGAAATTAGTTGCCTAATGGAATGGAATAGTTCTGCAAATTGAAGGAATTAAGTGTGCTTTTTAAATTTAAGCTCCCTCTAAATTAGGCTTTAATTTGGATACAAATGTGAAGAGGTTGATGGCATGAAGCAGCTTAGGTTGGCCCAGAGCCAATTATTTTATATTGCCCTTCTCCAGATACAGCGTCTGCTCTGTAGCCACCAGCTATTAAGGGGCAGAAAAACTGTTCCGCCTTAATCAAGGGGAGTTTACTTGAGAGCAATGTGTCAATTGGGAACATTGCTAAGTGATTTTCTACTCTCTCTAAGTCATTTTGCTGTCACAGGGACATGAAAGTTTAAACAACAAAAAAAGTGTATGTATGTCTGTTTTTAATAAATATTGTTAAAAAGAAGAGTCGTGAAGAAAGTATTACCCCATCAGAAGTAGAAAACAACAGAGATCATTTATACAGCCCGGTTCAATTATAGAGTGATCCTTCTCCTGCACAATAAAACAGCACCACCAAGGAGCTCAATAAGGAGCTTATTTATTATGAGAGGTGATATACTAGTAGATCAAAACAACTGGCGGAAGACTGGGATGCATATCTACTGCACGTAATTCACGTAAATAGACTAGGTGTTTGGCTAATTAATGATGCTCAAAAGGCATCTGTGGATGTTAGGATATACATGAGTTGAGAAATTCAGCTTTTTTACTCCAAACGAATGTATAGATAAATTATATTTGAAGATATGTCCCGTTAAACTCCAGTAGGAACACGCTTCTCTAACTTTTTTTAAACTTTCAGTTAAAAGATTTAGATAGTCATGAAACCACCCAAGAAGTCTTCAAATGCTCTTAAATATGCATCTAATGGTCATGGCAGTGATGTTATATGCTAATATTGGTATGTGGAGTCCAATTGATGAAATAGCAACAGGAAGGGGAGCCTTGTGTTAGAATGCAGGAGAACAGGTAAAGTTATCGCACAGGTAAAGACCACAAAATAAATGCCTCTGGGCAATAAGAAAATATCATTTTTTTTCATTTAAACTGGAAATACTTTTCATTTCTCACTAGAAGCCAAGTCAGCCTATTGCTTCTATTTTCTTAATGGGTGAGAACTATTGTATTCCTTGGTCAGAGATGACATTCAGAACACTCTTTAGAAGGAAAAGAGCCTTTTTAACACCCAGCATTAACACTGGCTTGCAGAGGAGGTGGGTATTGGGGATTGGCACAAGAGAAACATGGGACTTCAATAAAAGGGCTCTGCTTAAGAGTTTCAGTAAAAAATAAAACGGATGAGTCATAGCTCTAGCATTTCTTTGGTTAGGTAGTATTTACTGACATAAAGTAAAAATACTCTTTTATAAACATAAGTGAGATTGGCAAGAGCTCAGAAAAAGTTAGCTAAAATGACTCACATATTTATGCAGTCTCTTGCTTATTTATTCATTTGAATTATAAAATTTATTTTATAAATATCTATTAAATTCTCTTTGTGTAGCTAAATGAAATATAAAAATAAGTGACAGAGTTATGTTTTGAATAATTGTAGGTTGAGTTATTAAAACTAACCCTTTCCCTGAAAACAATTAAAAATGCTGAGAAAAAATATATTTTTAAATATCAAATTAATCACATTTGAAGAGCTGACAAGACTAAAGGAAACTTTCTGGCCCAGTTTTGGCAAAAGTCTAAATCTAGTGAAGTAAATGCCAGACACCTACACCACTTTTGCCCTGAGGACATTGACTGGAAAAGGGAAATGTTTGTGTGTGTATGTGCTTATTTCACAGAGTAAGAAGATAAGAAATGAAGGCCAAATGCTAATGCAAGGAGAGAGTTTAGCAGAAATCTTTGCCATATTAATGTAGGATCCCAGAGGGCTACAGACTAGGGATAAGTATGAACCTGATACACATCTGGTACCATGGGCTTTGACTTCAACAGTCTATGGGAAGGGCTTCCAATCATTTATGTTCCTTGTTTACTTCTGATATTTTGTGTCATTTTTGTTTGTTTGTTTTTGGTTTTTGGCAATAAATGGACCAGAGATACAACAGTAAAGGTAAACTAACAGTCGCTGGGATATTGCTCAGCTGCCAGCCCTCCAGCGAACATCCACAGCCTGGATAAGCCAGACTTGATTTGAGGTTGCTTTCAATTGATTTTGTGCACAGCTGCATGAAATAATCAAGCATAAGTCCTCCCTGGATGAAGGTTCTTTATCCTAGGCCAGGGGAATTCCCACACATAAGCTTTATGGGCAGTGACCAACACCAGCCCTTTGGTCAAAAATCTCCCTAGTGAGATACAGCAGAAGCAAGTGGTATAGTAGTTTCCACCTAGTCTACCATCATTTCTGGAAGGAGAAATTCACTAATACAAGTTTGAAACAGAGTTTCATCAGCAGAGGACAGAAGAAATGCCACAAAGAAAACATTTGAAAGATAAAGACTAACTCCAAAACAGATGAAAGATGCTATGTAAAGAATGGCTTAAGTAAGAATGGCTTACTAGAATAAATAAAAATAAATCTTGGATAGAGGGTAGTAAGGTTGAAGAAAGCCAAAGACAAAAATAGTGACAACAAAAGAGAGAAAGAGAAAGAGAGAGAGAGAAAAAAAGTTGAAGGACTAAATCTAGAACATGTGAAGAACTCCTAAAAACTGGATGACAAAATAGACTAATGGAAATGGTCAAAAGACTTGCCCAGACACATCCCTAAAAAGAGAATCAAAATGGCCAACCATATTAGAAATAAGGAAAAACAAATAAAATATTCATGAGATACTACCAAATAGACAAAATTTAACATTTTACATTGACTATTATTGGCAAGGAACAGTGCAACTGGACTCCAAGGGCAGTAAGATGTAAGTGGACAAGAAATCTTTATAAAATAGTTTGGCATTATTGATTCAAGTTGGGTATTTAAGTACCTTAGGCTCATCTATTTCAATCCTAATATACAGTCGCACATCCCTTAATGATGGGGATATATTCTGAGAAATGTGTCATTAGGTGATTCATTATTGTGGGAACATCACGGAGTGTCCTTAGACAAACCTACATGGTATAGCCTATTACCCACCTAGGCTATATGGTGTAGCCTATTGCTCCTACGCTATAAACCTGTACAGCATGCTACTATATTGAATACTTTAGGCAACTCTAACATTGTGGTAACTGTTTGTGTATCTAAACATAGAAAAG
>CAUYMX010028054.1:0-64861 GCA_963573855.1 Lepilemur septentrionalis | reverse complement strand
ACTAAAAATAGAAAGAAATTAATTGGCCAACTAAAAATATATAGAAAAAATTAGCCAGGCATGGTGACGCATGCCTGTAGTCCCAGCTACTCGGGAGGCTGAGGCAGGAGGATCGCTTGAGCCCAGGAGTTTGAGGTTGCTGTGAGCTAGGCTGACACCACGGCACTCTAGCCAGGGCAACAGAGACTCTGTCTCAAAAAAAAAAAAAAAAAGACAACACCACCCCTAGTGGTGAAATTAGAAACAACCCCAAACTCCTATCTTGTAACAGGCCCCATCTCCACCCTATTACCAGCGCTTGGGGGTGGGGGGATGGGGGGACAGAGACTGGACACGAGAGGCACCGGTTACACCCAGAAGATACCAAAGGGAACATCTTCATGATCTTGGGTGGGGAAATGATTTACGAAACAGAAAATCAAAAGTACTAACCATGAAGGAAATGACTAATAAAATCAACTTAAAAACAAGTACGCTGATTTATCAAAAAACACCAGAGAGAGGCCAGGCTCGGTGGCTCACGTCTATAATCCTAGCACTCTGGGAGGCTGAGGAAGGAGCACTGCTTCAGCCCAGGAGTTTGAGGTTGCAGTGAGGTCTGATGACACTACTGCACTCTAGCCAGGGTGACAGAGAGAGACTGTCTCAAAAAAACAAAACACCAGAGTGACAAACACCACAGACTGGAAGAAAATACCGACAACACATCTGAGAGGACAACCTAAACGAGGGTTTGGCCAAGCAAGCCCGGCCCCAAGCTGGTGCTGCCTGGCTCCGTGAACAGCGCTGTGTGCTGTCTACGCTTTAGGGTAGGGCAGTTTAGGCACGGAATAAGATACTTACTATTGGGTCTTTCACAGAAAAAGTTTGCCAACTCCTGCTCTAGACAATAAAAAGAGCTTCATGAAAGAGAAATTTCACATAAGCATATTTTAAAATGCTCAACATTATTAGTAAACTGGGAAATGCAAATTAAAAACCAGATGATCATTTAACCAAAATGTTTGTACTACCGTAATATTCTGAAATAAAAAATAAATACATACCTAAAAACTAAAAAAAAACACAAAAAACTGATAAGACAGCTACTGGCTCACTTCGCTAACAAGCCTTGAGCCCAGCAACACAAGCACCAGTGAGGTAGCAGCACATCAGCACCACTGGTGGCTCCACCCTGGTGGCACCTTGTGACTGCTCACACCCGCCAGCCCCTGCCCCACGCCCCTTCTTAGAGGCTCTGGCCCCCCAAAGTTGCACAGCAACCCTGGGCTCCCTTGGACACCTCCTGTTAATGGCATGCTTGACCTGTCTGCCTCACTGCACGCGCTGGTGTCTGCGTCCTGAGGATACATCATGGCCACAGCCAACCATGACAATGGCTCAGGACCAGGTAGGCGACGTGGAGGTTAACTCTGAGCCAGAGAGCAAACGGTGAATGGCCATAGACTGGAGCCTGAAGAAGCACCAGCAGAGGGCTGTGTGGCCTGAGGGGGCTCTGGAAGAGGCTGGAGGGATTCTGAGGCTGGACCACCCAGTAATTGGTTCTCCTCACCTGCTGTAGGATTAGCACCATGTGGTGTGTCCTTGGAGATGCACACACCCCAGCACGCGTGGCTGGACAGGAGGAAGGGGGATTTCTGGTTTCCGGTGGGTTACAGAGAGCAGAGTTCATCTCCTGCTCCCTCATCACTCACAAGCACATGGGCTCCCACCATGACCCAGTGGTCTGCTGGCTGGTCACAGGAGCCCTGAGACTCCTGGGTAGCCAGAGGGTTGGCTGCTGTCCCCTTCCTGCAGCCTCCGCCTGAGAGGTTCCACCACCCCCAAGTCGAGCCGACAACTTTTCATTGAGTCTTAATTTATCATAATTTCCTAATATGTAGAAATTTATTTGATTTACTTATTTTTTGTTAGTTCATTTGCACTGAAGGACTAAATATGCAGAAATTTAAATAAAAATTTTAAAATTGGGAAATTAAATTTCCAATAATAAGCTTGTCTTGTCTCATTTATCTGTAACAACAAACTGTGTCTAACACAGCCTCAGACGCTGAAAGAAAGGCTTGAAAACCATATTTGACAAGATGCTGTCCTCCTTAAAATACATCATCGAAGCATCTTCTCTTATAGTCTCAACATCAGAGAAAATGACCACCCGTGTCAGAGCTGGAGTATCAACGACCGGATTCCTAAGCTGATCCACAGCTAAACACCTGTCCGAGTGCACTCTGGCTCCCAAGCAGCCCAGAGAAATTTTTCACTGTACATAATTATGTAGATGTACAGATATAAATTTTAATTTTATCAACACTAAAAGAATAATTTCTAACAAAAACATAAAACCAAAAAATAATGGAACATTTTACAAAGCAAATAAACCAGTAACACACCTCGAACTGTGTGGCAGCCACTGCCCCCACCCCAACCCAGAGCCACGGGGGCTCTGCCTTCTGCATGGCCGTGCACACCCGTGCTGTCCCCCACAGTGTTCCGCCTGCTGTCCATTGTGGTGAGCACAAGCTGACGAGTCCTCAGCCCAGGGCTTGTGTGGCTGCAGAGCCGAATGTTAACCATGCTGGAGAGCCGTCATGCCCCCGGCTCCTGCGGCCAATCCCGCCTCTGCACTCACTGCCTGGCATCTGGGAGCGTCACAGATTCCAGCTATGATGACCTTCACCCTCCTATGGCTCCATGCCTCCTGTGGCTGACAACTGCCCATCCTTGAGGGCCTGCAGGTTGGCCCTTGGCTGGTGAAAGTTCCCTAATGGACCAGAACATTCCCTGAAGAACAGCAGCTCGCTGCACCTCGGTGCCTCACAAACTGACACTGCTTCCTCTTGGGGTCTGGAGTCCACTGTGTGCTGGCAGAGCTGCCGATGGGCCCTGCCTCGAGGGTCTCAGAGTTCCCTGCAGAAAGCACCCCCACGGACCTCACAGCTCGCTGCTGGGAAACAACACATGTCTGGGGGACCCCCTCAGGAGGACCCTGAAGCTGCACCTGGCTTCCCTGCACTGCCTCTTCCCTCTGCTGCCTGTGCTATGTTCTTTTCCTGCAACAAACTGTGGCCATGACTATGAGTCCTTCTGGCAAATCACTCAACCTGGGGTATCAGGGGACCCCAACACATCACAAACCAGAAATACACCACACCTGGGATGTCATTCCCCCAACCCCCCAGACCAAGGCCTCTCTTCTCCACGCGCACTGGACCCCTGTGCCACCCCAGCCCTGCCCCCCTGGGTCTCAACTACTCCTGGTCTGGCCATGGGCCCACCACGTTCCCCTGCCAGCAACCTCTGGGGATAGTCTATGGAATCAGCCCTAAAAAGCCCATCTCAGGACCTTTCCTTGCAACATGACCCGGAAGAAGTGACCGAGGCTTGACTCCCCTGAACATTTTCCCCTCCACATACCTCCAGCTCAACACTGCAGGTGACCCCAACACTGTCTGGAGACCCACTGTCTTTCCCAGCCGTGCCCACAAAACTACACGCAAATAGTCTCACTTTTAAAGACCCTCAGTCCCTCCTTTCCTGGGGGTGTGAAGCCCATCCCTTACTCTGGACACCATCATCCTCCTATTCCCCAAGGGCATGTTCCAGAAACTTCTCCACCCTGAGTCACACATGTGCATGTGCTGTGTCCAGTGTGTACCTCCCTCACTGCCGGCATGCTCTGGCAGCAGGGCTGAGTCCACATCCTCACCGCTGGACATCACGCCAGAGCTGCTGTTCAGGAAATATGTACTGTCCAACCAACGAATCAGAGGTATTTCCACCTTTATTCAAGTACTCTGCAAAACCTAGTCTTACTCATTTTTACACAAAAATTACCAAACTCCTGAAATTAGCTCCATGTCCCCACTGATGCCCTCTTGTCACAGACATAGTCTATGACACCTCAGCTACAGTCGGGGACGACACCCACGTTCTGATCACCTCTCCCCCGTGTAATAGCCCCCACATCCCCTCTGCTGACTGGAGGAGCCGGGCTAGGGTCCTTTCTCCATGGCTGGCACCCCTCACGGCAACAGTGCAGGGACAAAGCCTAGGCAGGCGACTCTGCACCTTGATCCCTTTCTCTCTGCCTGGCCCACTGTGGCCTTTCCCCACGGCTGTGCCCAACCCCAAGAACCCCCGCCTGGACCACTTCTGCCTTCCTGCCCCTCGAAGCTCTGCCTCAGCACGGAGTACCCGCTAAACTCTCACGGACACTGCCACCCCGACAACGTAAACTCCTCACTCATCTGTTCGCTGATGGAACCCAGCACGGGCCACAGCGGCTGCTAAACAGATTCGTCAATAGCTGCAGCACTGCCTGCTGCGCTGATGACACAAGACATGCAAGGGCCTGCACGTGGCAGTCAGGGAGGGACACGTGCAGACCCACTCATGGCCCAACAGCCAGGCCTGGCGGGACGGTGGCCCAGGCACTGGGGACCCTCACCAACCTTATGCAGATACGGAACCACATCATGAACACTCCTGCTTTTCCCAGCAGGGACACTAAAAAACAGTCAAGTTAGAAGCAAAAAGAAACTTTAAATCACTTTCTACATGGATATGTCACCATGAAAGTTTTTTTAGGAAAACGAAAAACAATGAAATAACAACATAACAGTGCTTTGAATTTAATTCTCAAAAGGGTTCATGACCCAAAGACAGTAAGAACCCCCACTGCAGCCTCTCCCCCAACTCCCAGCCAGCAAAAAGCCATCCCCCAAGTCCCCCATGCCGGCAGTGCCACACTGTCAAGCTCTGAGATGGCCCTGGGGGCTCCCTCCAGCTGCCCCTACCTCCCACCTCTGCTCAGGCCCACTACACGGCAGGCCTCCTGCCACCAGCCAGAGCTAGCCCTGCCCCAGCATCCAACAATGGAGGAGCCAACAGACACAAGCTGAAGGAACAAACAGGTGGCAACTCACACTGAAGGGGCCAAGATCAGACACGCTGTACGGAGGAGCTTCTACCCAACTTACATTTCTTTCCTTTTTTTTTTTTTTTTTTTTGATACAGAGTCTCACTCTGTTGCCCTGGCTAGAGTCAGTGCCATGGTGTCAGCCTAGCTCACAGCAACCTCAAACCCCTGGGCTCAAGCGATCTTTCTGCCTCAGCCTCCCAAGTAGCGGGACTACAGGCATGTGCCACCATGCCCGGCTAATTTTTTCTATATATTTTTAGTTGGCCAATTAATTTCTCTCTATTATTAGTAGAGACGGGGTCTCCCTCTTGCTCAGGCTGGTTTCGAACTCCTGACCTTGAGCGATCCGCCTGCCTCGGCCTCCCAGAGTGCTAGGATTACAGGCGTGAGCCACTGCGCCTTTCATTTCTTAAATTGTTTATACAAATATTTGGGTATAATTTGGTGACCTGAGATACAGTCACTAAGGTGAGACCCTGGGTAAGTGTGACAACCAGCCTCAAAGTGTCTCCACTAGATACGCCCACCACATCCAGACCCCACACACCTACAGGTGCTCTGGTGACCAAGGGACACCAGGGTGACCAGTGGGAACTTTAACAATCTTGTCCCAAGTCCCCTGTCCCCTCAGCAATCCCATCTGGCCTCCCACTCCACATTTTCCCCTCCACATACCTCCAGCTCAACACTCCCCTGAACTCCAAATTTAGACATCCAAGCACCTGCATGTTGGCTGGACAGCCAGGCATTTGCATCTGGACTTTTTCTGACCAAGCCTGCTCCTCTGACCACCTCCTCACCTCCAGGAACAGTGGCCCTAAGCACCTCAGGGTCTCCTGCTCCTCCCTCATGCCGGGTCCCTCTAAGAAATCAGGCTGGCTGGACCTTGAAGGACACCCGGCACCCATACCCTTGGGCCGACTCCATTCGACTATGCTCCACAGGGCCTCACTTAACCTCTCGACACAGCACCCAGAGGGGTTGACGAAAAGACAAGTCTGAGCAGACATGGAAGTCTCAGAAGCCAAACCTTCTCATGTCCATTAAATTCCCAGGCGCCAGACCCTGCCATCACCTCACTCCGCTCTTGCCACGTGGACCCCTTACTACTCTAGAACATTCTAGGGCCTAGCATCTACGCCTTTACACTTACTATACTCTCTCCCCAGAACTGTCCCTCCCTCACCCACATCAAACCTTTTCTCAGTGTTACCTCTTCAGTAATGCCACAGGGACCTGTGTGGTCTGGGGGTCGTGACCTCAAAGAGGAGGCCAAGACCTGGCTATGTATTGTCAGGAAGAATGTGACTTATAAGGCAAGGCCAGGACCGCACTGTCTCTAGTTCAAGGAAAATAGGGATACGTTCTCGAGAGAACTGAAAACAGCCTGGAAACTAGCTAAGGTGAGGTAAGTGCCCACTTTCTCAGGTGTCACAATGGGAGTGCAGCTGTGTGGGGGACCATCCTTATTCTTAAGGGGCATGCTCTAAATTACCTAAGGGCATCACCCAGTCTGCAACTACTCTCAGATGATTCAGTGACAGTAAATATATTACTGAGGGAAAGAGAGATGAAGCAAATACGGCAAAACACGAAAGTGTGGATCTAGGAGAGGGCATAAGGGTGCCTTCCTAGTCTGTTTGGGCTACTGTAAAAGAAATACTTTTAACCGCATGGCTTATAAACTACATATTTCTCAGTTCTACCGTCTGGGCAGTCCAACATCAAGGTGCTGGCAGTTTGGGGGGCTGTTGAGGTCCCGTTTTCTCATAGATGGCACCCTCTCACTGTGTCCTTGCAGGGCAGAAGACGTGAGGGAGCTCTCTGGTGCCTCTTTTACAAGGGCACTAATCCCAGTCACCAGGGCAGTCTCCCAAAGGTGCCACCTCCCACTACCTTCACCTTGGGGGTTAGGGTTCCAAGGTATGAATTCTACGGGGACAAAAACATTCAGACCATAGCGATGCTCACTGTATAATTCTTTCAGTTTTTCTCTATTGTGATTTTTTTCTTAATAAAAATGTGGATAAAAAAGTAAAATAATTTGAAATAAAAAAGAAGACAGGCTAACCCATCCCTGCCTCTTACTTTCTAAATGTGACTGTGCCCTGTTACTCCATTTCCCTGTCAGGCAAAGAGGGGTGATGAGAGAGCAATCCTGGGGTGGCTTTAAGAATCAAACAAATTAATATGTACAACACTTCAGAACAGGGCAGCAAAAGGCATCAGCAAAGATGAGCTTTCAGTTACTGTCTGCTGAGCACCTAGCCAGGACCTAATCGAGAACCAGGAGACGGGGCTCCTGGCAAGATCCAGAGAGGAGTCACAGGCCCGCACAGCCCCCATGGGCTTCCACAAAATGCACAGGGCCACCCCAAGAACCACGCAGGACCCACAGCCCCCCAAGACCCACACACAAGACCTACATCCCCCCTGAGGTCCATGAGCCCCCCAAGACCCACACAGGACTCACGGCCCCCACCAGACCCATGCAAGACCCAAGGGTCCCCTGAGACCCATGAAGGACCCACGGGCCCCCCAAGATCCACATAGGACCCATGGGACCCCCAGACCCATGGGCCCCCCCAAGATCCATGCAGGGCCAACAGTCTCCCAAGACCCATGCAGGACTCACAGGCCCCCTGAGACAAACAGGGCCCAGGCCCATGAGACCCATGGGTTAGCAGAGGGCTTCAAGGAGGTCTGTGTACAGATTTCCACTATTCACATTTCATACTGAACATCTGGAATTTGCTGTTAATGTAGCAAAGTCCAGAAAATAACAATGAATTTGCAAAAAAAATCCAATGAACTTCCACTCTCTAAATGTACCTAATATTAGATGTTCTCTTCAAAAAAGCCAATCAATAAACAATGGGTTGATAGAACTATACTTTCTAGCGAGTATAAGTGTCTATCAAAAGGAGTTTTGCTTAAGTTAGCGGATAATTCTACAAAAATGCATCTCGGCAACATTTATTATTGCTCTTCGTCATTTTGGCTTTTGTATAATTCAGTTGTGTAGGGAGAAAATGTCAAGGATCAGGATAGTTTTTTGTTTTTGTTTTTGAGATAGAGTCTCGCTGTTGCCCCAGGTAGAATATAGTGGCATCAGCCTAGCTCACAGCAACCTCAAACTCCTGGGCTCAAGCAATCCTCCTGCCTCAGCCTCCTGAGTAACTTGGACTACAAGCATGCACCACCACACCCAGCTAATGTTTTCTAATTTTGGTAGACCTGACAGTAGTTTTGTTATTATTTTTAAAGGCCTCACATTTTAAAAATTTGATCATAAACTATCACCTTACGGAATTAAGGAATAATAGGCCAGCACAGTGGTTCACACCTGCAATCCCAGCACTTTGGGAGGCCAAAAAGGAAGGATGACTTGAAGCCAGGAGTTCAAGACCAACCCCATCTCTACAAAAAACAGAAAAACTAGCCAGATGTGCTAGCACACCTATAGTCCCTGCTACCTGGGAGACTGAGGCAGGAGGATAGTTTGAGCCCAGGAGTTTGAGGTTGCAGTGTACTGCACTGCAGCCTGGATGACAGAATGAGACCCTGTCTCTAAACAAAAAGAAAAAGGAAAATAGTTCCAATTTTTGAAACACAATGAATTTTGCAGCATTTTTGCAATATTGACAGCAAATATCATAAGGGTAATTAAAAAAATAGACAAACAGTAGGAAAGTGTCCCTAAACCTCACCACAGCTCAACAGTAAAAGAAAAATTACATTTTTAACTTTAAATTCAATTCTAATCATTAACCAAATAAGGCTGCAAATGAAATAACAAATTATACCATTTAATAAATTAAAAAGTGATAGTACAGACCAAAACAAACCTTGCCTTACAATCCAAATCAAACAATCCAAACACAATTCCAGCCAACGGCCAAGGCCCCACCTTACCCCAGCAACAACGTGGTCCTGCCTAGGATGGGGACGCATCATAGCCCTGCGCTAACCCCAGGCCAGAGTCAGAGGGGGCATAGGGGCCCAGGCCCCCTGCAGTGGAGGCTGGGGAGTAGGAGTCTTTCTAGCAGCAGGTCCTCACGAGGGACAAATATCCAACGAGTTTCAGGATCTCACATCTTACACAGCATTTTGAAGGAAACACAAATAACAAGTGCACAAGGTCCAAAGTAACAGGTAAAGATATTTATCTCACATATTCAAATAGTTAAGAAAAACTTACAAAGGTTGGTTTATAATTTCTGAAGCAAAATCACTGGCAGGAATAAAAAGATGAGACTCTGGTAACAGCTAAAATCCTTGCACTTGAAGCTATCAAAGAATCTGACACCACTGACACATACCCGGTGGTCTGACGTGGGGGGCCTCATGGTTCACTACCGGTATTTTAAATTACGAAGTCTTTCCTCAGAATCTCATTTGTAATTTGTCTGCCTCATGTGTAGGGGTCCATGAATCATGACAATCTCAATCCTTGCAGTGACGTCAGAGGGGCCTACACCAACCAGAGAAGCTGGACTGTTACAGCCTCACATTTCACATGCTGCGCTACATATACCTGCTGCCTACTTGCTGCATGTTTCTCAGGCACAAGCCCTATACTACCCCAAACCAAATGCCAGGCTGTCATAATACTACATAATACTACACATGCTCATAATACTACAGTGCTGGGTAGCTTTACCAAGGCCCCAGTGACTCCACTGCTGCCTGGTGTGCTCACCCTGTAGGATCCCTTCCCCACAAGTGTGCGTGGGGCCTAGTGACTCATTTCTGACAGAGAATTTGGCAAAAGTGACACAATGTCACTTACAAGATGAGGTCGTGAAGCCTATGACTTCCTTCCTGTCCCTCTCTCTCTGTCACTGTCTTCTGCTGGGCTGCCCACAGAGAGGCCCACACAGAAAGGAACTGACATCTGCAGCCAGGATGCAGGTCCTCCCGGGTCGGGCCTCCAGATGAGACACAGTCCCAGCTGTAAGAACCTAAGCAATAGGACCCCATTGAGCCACAGAAGCTATAATAACTGATTGTTGCTTTAAGGCACTAAGTTTTGGGGTAATTTATTACACAGCAATATACAAATAACATAGCCACTCAGCACTATCACAGCTTTAAAAATGCAACAGTAGGAAAATAAAGAGCCTAACTGAACCTGAATATTCAGTTTTGCAAGTCTTTTACAAAATTTCACAGAGTAAGTTTTAGAAATACTAAAGGATATGTCAAAAGAACAAATCAGAAGTGTTGAGTAAAAAGGTCCCAAGTGTGGTTGTATTTGGCAAATAAAAGTTTCTAAGCTAGACCACTCAGGGACACAATTTGGTTGATACTCCATTCTTTGAAATGTTAAACTGAAAACCTAAAGTGTTTTTCTCCTAAGTAACCAAGAAGTGAAGTTGTGGCCCAAAAGGAAATACTGAGCTAACCAATTTAAGCATCTATCCCTTGGGAGTCCCCATAGCTCAGAGTTTCAGATTTACCCTCCTCCTACTGCCCAACTTCTGGATGACTTTGCAAGCCTGACCCCAGCCGATCCTTCTACACGTATATCCCACTTCCATCCACTTGTTCATGCGTCACTCATTCTTCCCACAGACACGTACTGCTCGCTGACAGCCGGGTGGCCAGTTAGAAAGCTGGGCTCATGCTCTGGAAACACACCAGACAAGGTCTCTGGGCACACTCTGGAGCCCTTCCCTAGTCACAAAGCAGCACATACCACCAGCTCCTCAATGCCTCATGCAGCATAAACACTGCACCCTGCTTTTTCATGACCACTTCCAAATGAAAACACTGACAAGTTCCAGATAAAAGGCTGATTCAAAGGTTTCAGAGAAACAAAGACCTCCCACCCCCAGGGATCCTTTAACACCTTCCTTTACCGGAGTCGAGAAGGTACAGCATTGCCTGCTCTGACTTTGCTGCCCTGGGCCAACTGCCCCCAAAACACTTGAAGGCGCCCACACTCCCAGTTGGATTCCTTCTCCTGCCAGCTCTTGGGATCTCTGGGACACTGAAAACACAGCTACACTCAAGATGGAGAGTGCACTTGTACAACCTTGAGCGGGGAGAGGAGGGGTTGAAGGTGCTGGACACTGACCACAGTACCAAGGCAAGAAGAGGACAATAGCCCTGGAGGAGGGGCTGAAAGGGGGGGAGTGGGCAGTGCTAGCCTGAAGGGTGGAGCCAGTGTGCACTGGGAACCCCCTAAAACCCTTGAGTCCCTGGAGCTGGAAGGATGAGCCCCCAGGTGCCAGCCAAGGCAGCACCTGCTGAAGGTCTGAAGGTCTGTGGGGTTGGCCCATAAACTTATGACATTAAGGTGCTCAGAGGCCTCTTGGCAAGAGTGTTTTGAACCTGCGGGGCTCACGTGACCAGGATCCCAGATGCCTGAGCCTTCACAGGAGGTGGGTCCAGTTGAGGGAGAGGGCGGATTCAGGGCACCTCTGGATCCCACCCCAGGGCTCCAGCACCCCTTAAGTCTAGTCCTGGGGTCTACATGCTTCTCCGTGACTTGTTCAGGAGTCCCAGCTCTCCCTAGGACCTGTCTGGAAGTTTCAGCTCTTATCAGGGTCCTCCATGAGAGCCTACCCTTCTTCAGGGTCCAGACCCAGCATCCTGACCCTAAGTGATCTATCCAGGGTCCTGTTCATCCTGGAGTCCCCCTCACAGTACAGTCTCAATGTCCCAGCCTCCTGGGGAGGAGGGGATGTCTCGGGGTCCCAAAAGTGCTCAAAGGACTGTCCCAGGGTCCCAGTCCTCCCCAGTGGGCTTGTCCTAGAGTCCTGATCTTCCCACGGACTGGGCCTCCTTAGTGATGGTCCCAGGGTCCTGGCCCTCCTCTGTGACCTGTCTCAAGTTGGACCCTCCTCAGTGACTGGCTCCAGGGCTGGACCTTCCTAGGTGACCTGGAGTCCTGGCATTCTCTGGGTCCTGTCAGGTGCCCAGGTCACCTCCTTGGTGACCCTTCCTGGTGTCCCAGCAATTCTTGGTGACCTGTCCTGGGGTTGGACCCTCCTGGATGACCTGTCGTGGGGTCCTGACACTCTGTGGTTTCTGCCCAGTCCCAGCGCTGACCCTCCTCGATGACTGGCCCTCCCAGGGTCCAGCACGGTGTGGGGTCCCGGCTCTCCTGGGTGACCCTTCCCGGGGTCCAGCCCTCCCAGGGACCTGCCCCGTCTGGGGTCCTGGCCCTCCTGGGTGATCCTTCCCAGGATTCAGCCCTTCCAGGGTCCATCCCCTCCTAGGTCCAACCAGGTCTGGGTCCCGGCCCTCCTCAGCGACCCTTCCAGGGTCCAGCCCTCCCGGGGTCCGGCCCTCCCAGGGCCCTGCCAAGCCGTTCCAGGCTCCCCCGGCCAGGCCGACTGGGACGCCCGGGACGCGGGCCCCGGGTTCGGAGCCTTTCGGGCCGGACAGGGGCCGAGGCCGCGGCCTGAGGAGCGGGAGCCGCGGGCCCAGGCCGGGCGGGGCGGACTCACTGACCTGCGGTCTCGGGCTGCAGGCGAGCGGGGCGCACGCGGGGGCCGCGTCGGGAGGGGGAGGGGGCGCCGCTCCCTCCGGGTCCCCCCCAAGTGGAGGAGAAAAAAACCCGTCCGGAGTTTAAAACAAAGAGGCGGAAAAGCCCGAGCCGAGCCGATCACCGAGTCGGGGGCGCCGCGCTTGGAGCATGCGCGTTGTGCGGCTCAGCTCCCACCCGGCGGCCGGGCCCGGGGGCGGGGCCTGGAGGGCGGGGCGGGGTGTGATCAGAGGGCGCAGGCGCGTCGGAGCAGGCCTCGGCCCAGGGACTCCGCGAAGCGCGAGGGCTGGTGGTCGTAGTCTTCAGGGCGGGGTCAGGAGGGCGTGGTCAGGGGAGCGACGGGGCGGGGCTGAGCGGAGGGTCGCTTAGGGCGCGGGGCAGGGAGCGCCGACGTGGTCCCGGTTGCCTGGGCGGAGGCGGGGAGGCAGCGTGCGGCCTGGGCGTGGTTGGGGGTGCGGGGGCTTAATGGGACCGCGCAGATGCTGGGTCGTCCGGCTTCGGGTGGCTCCCCGGGGCCGTGTGGCTGCTGCGTTGCTGCCCTTTCTGGAGCCAGTCCTGCGCGGTCGGTGAGCGCCGGCGGGGGCGCGGGCCCACTGTGGAGCTAGGAGCCGTGGCCGTGGTGTTCCTTTGGGGTTCTCGCTGCAGCGTTTGTGCGATGTAAGGAGTAGGGGAACTGGCGTGGAGCGGGAGGCGGCAGGGGCACGGTGGAAGGGCAGGGCGGAGTCGGGGCGCGCTAGGGTGCACCTTCGGTGCTGGGTCCATCAGACTCCCGGGTGGAGTGCGGTGTGGCCGGGGGTGCAGGAGTGGAATGTGAGTTTGGGAGTCCAGCTTGTAATGTCTGTAAATGGTTAACGGGGTCACCCCCGCGGCCGTCCTCGTGGAGAAGTTCGGAGCCTGGAAGGAGCCACTGGGCTGGGAACCCCAAGGACTGAGCGAGAGCGGGGGAGGGGAGGGGCCAGCCGCTGGAAGGGGCTTGAGAAGGGCCATGTCCCACAAAGCCTTGGCCCGCACCGCGTGGATGAGTTATTGGGGTTCACCGGAGGAGGACAGAACGTGGAGATGTGACCACAGACGACATTTCAAGGCGTTTTGCTGCCCAGGGAAGCAACAGAATGGGGCTGGGCTGAAGGCAGCGGGGGTGAGAGAGGGCTTTCTTTTGGGGTGGGAACTCCTCCTCCCTGCGTGGCGCAACTGGGCGGCCCACTGTGTGGGGGGGTGACGACGCTGGAGAGGAATGAGGGGTGCCTGCTTGTGGGTCCGCCGGGGCGGCGGACCCTCTGCCCTTCGGGGTCGGGGGAGGTGGGAGGCTGTTGCTGAAGGAGGGTGGAGGCCCGAGGGTCGATGTAAGGAAGGTGACCCAGGAGTGTGGGGACCCAGCGTGCACTGCAGGTGAAGCCGCAGTCCAGAATTCATTCCAGGCCCGGATCCCTAGCAGACCTGACATCTAGGCTGCCAGCTGCTCTCCTAGGTGACCTCTTCTCGCCAGTAATACCCCAGGCCTCTACCTCGAACCCCAGTCTCCTGTGTCCTGCCGCTTAGCTACAGTTCTGTTGGGATATCTTTAGGGGGCTCCTGGTCCCTGAAAGTCTGCTGTCCATCACAGCCCCTCTCCCCATCTGCCAATAGATAGACCAGGACCCTGGGTCCTCCTGACCTTCTTCCTCTTATGCCCAAGCAGCTCAGCGACTCATCAGAATCCGTGGGTCACGCCTCCCAACCTTCACCCTGGTCCAAACCATCACCTCTCCCTGGGTTTTCCAATAGCCTCCAAACTCGTTTCCCTGCTTCTTTCCCTGGGCCCCGAGTCTATTTTCAACACAAAATAGTGACTCTCATAAAACATTATTCAGGGCATGCCCTTCCTCTGCTCAAAATCGTCCAGGGGCTTCACTCACAGCGAAAGCCTGAGAGTGGGGAGGTCACTGAGGCCCCAAGAAGCCTGGGATGTTGGAAATAAGTGTTGTCTTGGTGTAAGGTGTATGCATGTGTCCAAACTCAGCAAAGTGCATACTTTATATATGTGTACTTACACCTCAGTAAAGTTGATCCATTTTTCTGTAAACCTAAAATTGCTCTAAAAAATAAAATGTACTTTTTTAAAAAAGCAAATTACTAATAAATATAACGAGTGCAAAACTAATATTCTAAAAATTCAATATTCTAAAAATTATGAAACATCATTGAAAGATTAAAGAGGACCTAAATAAATGAAAAGACACCCCATGTTTATGGATGCAAAGACTTAAGATGTCAATACTCCCCAAGTTGATCAGTCAATGCAATCCATATCGAAGTTGGCATTTTTGCAGAAATTGACAAGCAGATTCTAAAATTCATATGGAAATTCAAGGTACCCAGAATAGCCAAAACAATCTTAAAAAGAGCAAAGTTGGTAGATTCCCAGTTCTTGATTTCAGAACTTACTACAAAGCTACAGTAACCAAGACAGTGTGGTACTGGCATAAAGGACATACAAATCGACAGAATAGAATTGAGAAATTTCACTCCTAGGTATGGAACCTAGAGAAATAGAAGCAAACATGAACACAAAAACTGCTACAATATTCATAGTTGAAATATTCATAATAGCCCCAAAGTGGAAATAACCCAAATGTCAACAGATGAATGAATAAATAAAAGGTAGTATACCCATAAAATAAATATTATTTGGCAATAAAAAGGAAGTACTAATTAATATATGCTACATATAATATAGATGTACCTTGAAAACATTATGCTATGTGAAGGAAGCCAGTCACAAAGACCATGTATTAGTATTACATGATTCTGTTTATATGAAATGTCCATAATAGACCAATCCATAGAGATAGAAATCAGATTAGTAGTTTCCAGGGGTTGGCAGGTTGGAGGAAATAGGGAGAGACTGCTAATGAACATGGGGTTTCTATTTAGGGTGATGAAATGTTCTAAAATTTGGCTATAGTGGTGGTTGCACATATTTCTGAATATATTAAAATCTATTGAATTGTACACTTTAAATGGGTGACTTGCATGGTTTGTGAATTATATCTCAATAAAGCCATTTTAAAAAGAAAATTATAGGCCAGGGGCAGTGGTTCATGCTTATAATCCTAGCACTCTGGGAGACTGAGGCAGGAGAATCACTTGAGGTCAGGAGTTTAAGACCAGCCTGAGCAAGAGCAAGACCCTGTCTCTACTAAAAATGGAAAAAATTAGCTGGGTGTGGTGGTGCACACCTATAGGCCCAGCTCTTTGGGAGGCTGAGGCAGGAGGATTGCTTGAGTTCAGGAGTTTGAGGTTGCCATGAGTTAGGCTGATGCCACTGTCCTCTACCAGAATGATAGAGCGAGACTCTGTCTCAAAAAAAACAAAAATTACAAAAGAAACTATAATGATTAAAAATGAAAGTGCTATATGTTTAATCCCCATGGGAAAAATATTATATAACCAACTCATAAATATGCACATTAGATACACATAAATAACCATCTCACATTGTGCACAAAACAGATACCCATCTCAAACACATATGTAAAAAATTAGATACCCTTTCCCCACCATACACACCAAAAAGTGAAATGTGCATTTCATACTATATACAAAATATTAGATATCCAACTTATAGCACACACATATACACACATAAAAACAGATACCCTTTCCCAATATATACCCCCAAAATTGGGTAATTATTCTATAACATTCACACAAAATAGTTGTGCCACACAATGCACAAAAAAATCAGATACCAATTTCACACTATTGGAGAAGAGAAATGAGACGCCTATCTCACATCATACACATGCACACATCCCACTAAAAGATACACCACATCATACCTAAATTAGATACCTATCTCAAAATATTAAAACAAATTAGACCCTACTGGGAGGCAGTTCTCCATTAACATGTTTCTGTGTGGTCCAGGTCCTCAGAGAAAAGGCATTTACAGCCAGGTTGAGGATGTTTGTCTAGGAGACACTCTAGGATAGTGAAGCTTAAGAAGTCTCCCGCCTTGGAGACATTGCACTGTAGAAAGGAAAAAGCTGTCCTTCCCTCCCTGGAGAGAGTTTACTTACATTCCAGGGTAGAGATCAAGTTTCCTTGAAGGGACGATGAAGAGGTCACCAACAGACCTATATAAGATAAGACTTTCCTAACTTGAGGATTCTTCTTCTGAAATGCACCCCACTGCATGTTCAGGAGTCACCCGCATCACCCCGTAGAGATGGGGCTGAGGAATTAGGAGAAGACTGGTAGCTGCCAATCTACTGCTTTTGCTGAGTGGTAAATGCTTTGTCTCTGAGCCAGGGGGCTCGTGTTTCCTGTGTACATACACATGTGAACCTGTGGCAGGCTAACTTATTAATTTGTGAGTAGAGCAAAATCTCAGACCCTTCACGCTTCTAATTTAACACATACTCGTTTTATCCCCCCGCACCCATCTACTACATCTGCCTGTACACAAAGAAATCAGATGTCAATTTTATCCCATGTAGACAAAAAAAAAAAAAAAACCAAACCATTTCACACCATCTGTACATACACACAGAAGACAGAGACCCATCTCACACCATTTATATTAATACAAAAAAATTAAATATCCAACTCATACCATACGCCAAAGACTATATAGCATTGTATAACATAACATGAAGACACCGACCTCATACCAGACACATACACAAAACAGATGAACATTAGGCCCTACATAAAAAATTAGATACCTGCCACACACAAACACGGAACACCCATTTCACACTATGTACACATGAAAGTAGATACCTAACCACAATATGCAAAATATTAGATAACTATTTAAACCCTATACACACAAAAAACTAATCTCACACCACACACACACACACACACACACAAAAGATACTACCTCACACCATACACATACAAAAAATTGCCTATCTTAGACTAGACACACACACAAATGAGAAAACCAGCTTATTCGACCACTTAGACTGAATAGGTCCAAGGAGCAGAGACAGACTGGACCAGAGAGTTCTCGATGGGAAGGCTAGCAGGTTGGGCTCCTGATACTTGCTGCCACTGCTTGGGCCTTATGTGAGCCCTATGTGGGATGGGGAGGTGAGGAGGCCGACACCTGAGGGCTCGTCTCTGGTGGGGTCCGCTGGCACAGGCAACAGTGGCCACAACCTTCCTTTGTTTAGGTAAACACACATGCTCACATTCCAGGGCAGATCTGTAAACTGGTGGACCTTCCCTGTCCATGAGGATGAAGTCACACCGTCATTTCTGAGGCAGCCTGAGAGTCTGGAACCTGGTTCCTGCTGTGGTATCCCGTGCATGGGCTTTCAGCAGCTGGGACCTCAAGGGAAGTGTGAGGGACAAGTGTGAGTCATCGTGTGGGAAAAAAGGTGTGCTTCTGGGACCAGGACCAGCAGCCTCCGCACAGGATGCAAGTGACATAGGATGAACGTGAGATGTGGGCCACCTTGTGGAGGAACCTGTCTGGCAGGCCCCCGTGGCAGGGAAGGGCCCACAGCAGAAAGCCCAGGAGCCCCATAAGGTTTCTGTTGTCACCCAGGCCTTGTGCTGGCCAGCCCTAACCTAGGGAGGCGGTATGGGCAGACAGGCTCCTGCCCTCACACCACTGATGCTCTCTGGGAGGAGCAGATAAAACCAAGTAAATGAAAAAACAGGATGAGCCCTGACCTCTCATTGTAGAAGGTGAGATTTCCTCCCCGGTATTCTCAGAAAAGGTGCCCTGGCCTCATGCTTCGGTCTTGGCAAAGCGACTTCTCTCAGTGGCTTGATTTGAACAAGATACTGTTCAGGGAAGACACATTAGCTGAAAATGCCTCAGTTAATGTTAGTTTGGGGTGCTGATAGAAGCCTACATTTGATTAAAAAAGAGAGAGATAAAGAAAGACACTGAAACAGATTTAGCCATAACTGCGTGTGTTGAATGTTATTTACATGTCTTTGAAGATCATTTTCAAAAGCAAGATGCTAGGTGCCTTTGTGTGGAGATCACCAAAGGACATCTTCAAGAGGTGACTGTCCCGACGGTGGGCAGGTGGATTCTGGGCTCAGTATGACTCTCCTGTGGACAGTACCATACCTGGATTCAAAACTCAAGCAGCTTAGATGCTTATGTGGAAGATACTCATGGAGAGTTAAACAAAATGGTTTCTTTAATGTGAGAAGGGAAAAGGCTGTTGTTTCCAAATGAATGGACTTTCCATATTATATGATTTTTTAAAAATTAAACTTCTTTTTTTTTTGAGACAGAGTCTCACTCTGTTGCCGGGGCTAGAGTGAGTGCCGTGGCATCAGCCTAGCTCACAGCAACCTCACACTCCTGGGCTCAAGTGATTCTCCTGCCTCAGCCTCCCGAGTAGCTGGGACTACAGGCCTGCGACACAATGCCCGGCTAATTTTTCTAAATATTTTTAGTTGTCCAATTAATTTCTTTCTATTTTTAGTAGAGATGGGGTCTCACTCTTGCTCAGGCTGGTTTTGAACTCCTGACCTTGAGTGATCTGCCCACCTCGACCTCCCAGATAAAAATTAAACTTCTTATTTTGAGTTAATTGTAGATTCACATTCGGTTGTCAGAAATAATTCAGAGTGACCCTTTGTCTACCCTGCCTGGTTTTCCCTCAAATGTAACATCTTGCAGAACACAAATGTATTAATATCACATCCCTGGTACTGACATTGGTACAATCCTCCCATCTCACTCAGGTTTCTTATTTTGCTCACACCCATGGTTTGTGTGTGTGCATAGCTTCATGCAAGTATCACACATGTATGCTTGTGTGTCCACCATCACAGCCAGGGTGTGGGCTGTTCCCAGCATCTCAAAGGTTTCTCCTGGTGCCCCTTTCTGGCCACACCCACCTCTCTGCCACCCCCACGCCTGCCCAGTCCCTAAACCCTGGCCACCACTAATCTGTCCTGCGTTCCTATGATGTTGTCTTTTCAAAACATTACATAAATGGAATCATACAGTTATAACCTTTTGGGATTGGCTTATTTTGAATAATTCATCCAGGTTGTTGCATTAACAGTCCATTCCTGCTGAGTAATGTTCCATGGTGTGGATGTACTGCAGTACTTGACCATTTCCCACTGAAGGACGTCTGGGTTGTTTCCACTTTTTGGCTATCACAAGTAAAGCTGCTATGAACATTTGGGCACAGGTTTTTGGGTAAACATAAGTTTTTATTTCTCCTGGATAAATGCCCAAGAGGACAATTGCTGGGCCGTATGATAACTGCATATTTAGTTTTATAAGAAACTGCCAACGTTTTTTTCCACAGTGGCTGTAACATTTTATATTCTTATGAGCAATTTCCAGTTACCCATGGCCTTGCCAGTATTTGGTGCTGTCATTGTTTTTTTTTTAGCCATTCTGAAAGGTGTGGAGTGGTATATCACTGTGGTTTTAATTTGCATTTTCCTAATGGCTAATGACATTGGTCATTCATCATTATTTGCCATTTGTATATCCTCTTCAGTGAAATGTCTCTTCATATTCTTTTGCCCATTTGCTAATGTTTTTTAACCATTGAGTTTTGAGACCTCTTTATATAGTCTCAATACCAGGCCTTTCTTAGGTATGTGATTTGCAAATATTTTTTCTCAGTCTGTGTGTACAAAAATCTTTTGATAGGAATTGCATTAAACCTATAGATCAATTTAGGGAGAACTGACATCCTTACTATGTTGAGTTTTCCAATCCATGAACATTGTATGCCTCTCCATTTAAGTCTTCATTGATTTCTTTCATTAATGTTGTGTCATATTTAGCATATAAGTCCTATACATGGTTTACTAAGTTTATACCCAAGCATTTTAACTTCCTTTGAAGTAACTGTGAATGGTATTGTGTCTTCAATTTTGGTTTCCACATGTTTCTTGTTGGTATATAGAAATGCAATTGATTACTGTGTGCTGATCTTGCATCCTGCAACCTTGCTGAGCGCACCTACTTAACCCAAGAGCCCTGAGGGATGGGGAAGAGGAGTCCCTACACAGTGCATGCTCAACAGAGACACGATGGTAGAGTAAGTAGCCACTGTGACTACCCCATTGTGTGGGGACAGGTTCAGACACCCAGGCCTGCAGCTGGTGAGGGGGAGAGTTGCACCTAAGCCAGGTCCCTCAACAATGAAGCCTGTACCACCTCTCCCTGTCTGCCAGGCGGGGTGGGGGATGTTGAAGTCCCCAGGCCAACAGCAGCACCCAGAGGAAGGCTGTGAGGAACCAGGTCCTTGGGGAAGGGGTGAGCACAAGGTGAGGAGCAGGAGAGAAGAGAAGATTGGGGACAAAGATGAGGGGGGAAGAGACAAAGAGCTGAGGGGGAGGACTCCCGGACCATCAGGGGGTCTCAGGGTGGGATAGCCTGGTGGCCCACCATTCTCTGGGTACCCCTGGGTAAGCTCCATTTTCTTTTTGTTATTGGACAGGACTCCACAAAAGACATCCCAAAATGGGTGACTCCATGTGACACACACACACCCCCTATGCTAAGCCCTCACTGCAAATGCTGGAACCTCATGGTCAACTTGCTCAGACTCAGGTGTGGATGACAGATGGGGCCTGTTGAAACAGATGAACATTTAAGACAAAACATAGGAACAATACTGTGCATGTCAGACAACAGGGATGTGTTTGAGGGACATGTCCCACTGGTACCTCCACCCAGACAGCCTCCTTGGATTTCCCCAGAGCAAGCCAGACACAGCTGTGGGGTCAGTCTGTTCTTACAGACATGGTGGGACACCTCCTCCTGTCTGCCTTCCAGTCCACAGGCCTCGCCATCCTAAGCAGAGGGACAGAGGCCTGTGCCTATTCCTCTGCCCAGCTGTTTCCCCAGCTGTAAAATGCAAATAACAACCAGGAGAATGTGTGGTGGGGCAGCCTACTTGGGGGGGGGAGGGCGCAGAGCCCAGACAGGCTCTTCCTGGCCTCCCCTTCCTTCTCTTGGCCAGCAAAGCTGCCAATGCTTCCCCAAGTCTGATGACTAGTCTGCATGTGAGGCTCTCTGCAAATCCAGCCTCTTCCTATAGGCTGGCTCTGCCTCTCCCTGTGGCTTGCTTGCACCTCAGGAATTTGGGGTCCACAGGCCCTTTCAGGAGATGCAGACTTTTGCTTGGGCAGAGTTACTTTAAGTCCCCTTTTCCTGCATCCCCCCACATGGGCTTGTCCTGCGTGGCTGTGACCCAGCTGGCCCCTGCAAGGGGGGACATTTGTTCCTGTTTTTGTGGCAGGGACTTCCATCCTGAGGCTGAGGGAGCAGGGTCCCACTTCACCGACGGTTCCTCTTTCCATCTGATGGGTGGGGACCTCCTCCCCCGGCTCTTCTGGGTGGGCGGGGACTGACCCAATTGCCCCACCCCCGTAGGCGGTCCTGGCGCACGCGGGGCGCTCCTAAAGTCTGCACCGCGGGGACCGGTCAGTGATTGTTCAGGGCGCGGCAGGTAATGGCGGAGCCGGCTGGGGCCGGGCCAAGGGTGGCCGCGCATGGACCCGGAGCCTCTAGGGACCGGACGGAGACAGCCGAGGCCGAGCCGGGGGCCACCGAGACCCGCGCCCTGGGCGCACGGCCGGCCCACTGTGCCTACGGGCGCCGCTGGATCTTCCTGCTGGTGGTCAGCTTGCTCAGCTGCTCCAACGCCATGGTACGGCCGGGACTGACGAGGGGGTGCTGGGACGGGGCAGTGCCTACGGGCGCCGCTGGGTCTTCCTGCCCCAGCCAGCTGGGTTTCGTTTTCCTTCAGCTACAGCACAGCGCCCAGGTCCGGCCCGAGGTGCGGGCCGTTGGGCACCAAGGGCGCCCTCTCCAGGCCGAGGCTGGCGGCCGTGGAGAAAGGGGCAAATCAGGGCACGGAGCAGGGCCGGGTACCTGGGGGGGGGTCTGCCAGTCGCTGGGCCGCAGCCCCCCACCCACCTCCTCCCAGACCCTCCTCAGCCTCCGGTGGCTCCAGCCAGAGGTCTAGTGTCCCTCTCCCCAACCCATCATACACAGGTGGGCTTGAAGAAGGAACCTTCCTCCATGCTCCCCAGCCCCAGGATAGGTCTCCCTCCTGCCCCTGGACAGGTGTCCGTAGGCACCAGAGTGGAGGGAGGGCTTGGAGCTGCCCTTGCTGCCCTGGGGCTCTTTGAGGGGCCTCCTGCTCTCGCACACCTTAGGCTGTTATGGCTCGGTCCTGTGACCCGAGCTTCCAGGCTGTGGCTGCCCCCCCATCACCTCCCAGGTGTGCCTCTCCCTCCCTAGTGTGTGTGCAGGAACCTGCCTGTGTTTTCTGGCCCTCCCAGGGAACCTCAGGAACTGGTTGGGCAGCATTGGCCACTATGCAATGGGAAGCTGCAGTTGGCAGCAGGACTCACAGCTCAGGGAGGTGCCAGGTTGTTGTGGGACCATCAGGATGCCAGACCTGCCAGCAGGGGTGGGGCATGCAGTGTAGGGGTTTTGGGAGCTGTGGGCTCTTGCTCTTCTTTTGGTGCCCCTGCAGGCAGGTTCCTGGGGCCGGTTCCTTGCTGGGCGTGTGTGGAAAGCCAGCCCAGCTGACACCAGCCACATCCACAGCAGGGCCCTGGGCTCTGCTGGCTGCCCAGTGGCCAGGCCAAGCCCTCGCTCCTGCTGTGGGCTGGCTCCCTGGTCCCCTCTCTAGACCCTGGGGAAGCCACGACTGGCTCTGGGTGGCGGTGAGGGTGCTCCTTGGACACTCAAGGGCACTCTACTGCAATTCTGCACCTTCTTATCTACAAGTCATCATGGAGCAAACAAGACTCCGCCCCCACACCCAGAATTGTCATGGTCACCACAGTGAGCAGATGGCATCATATTCCCCCAGCTATGTGCCGCTGAGACCCACAGCTGCTCGCCTGTTGCCAGGGACCAGGGATCCCAAATTCTGAGAGGGCAGGCGGAGCAGAGCTGGGAATGGCCCCAAGGAGGGATCCAGCACCCAGGATATGGGGGTGGCTAGGCCAGGAGCGGAGGAAGAAAGTTCTTGCACATGATAAGTTAGACAGTCGTCCTCCCTACATGTCTCTGCCCCGTCTGGCCATGGCCTCAGCTCTGAGGAGGGACAGGAACTGAGCTGTGAGTGGGAAAGGGATGGGCTCGTCTCAGCAGGGCAGCTTTGTGAACAGACACCTCGCTTGTCTCACTGGGCAAGGCCAGGCAGGAGATGGCAGAGCCTGGGCGGGAGCCTGGAAAATCTGTCCCTTGCAATGTCCTGAGAAAAAAAGGAAGAAAAGGCAGCTATTGCCCAAGCTCACTGTCACATGAGGCTTAGCGGTCAGGCCTCCAACCTCATTATGTGGGGAAGCCGGAGTCCCACTGCTCTGCCATGGAGGGTGTGCCCTGGAGCACTTCCATCCTCAGAGTTGGATTAATCATGACCTTTGGTGAGTAGCACATCCTCGCCACTGGTCCCTGGCTGCTGGGCATCGCCATAATAAGGCTTGGTGACCCCCCTTTTGGCCCTCCCTTCAGGGTGAGCTGATCACCTCCTCCGGTAAGCCCTCCATATAGCCTCGAGTGCACTTGTGCTGTTTGCTGCACATCTGTGGGGTGGAGTTGTCCTGGCACCTGATGATGTCAAAGGTGGGAGTGTTGTTGCTCTGGGGTCAGTCTCACCTGCCCAAACACTGGGGTTTCCTACAGGGGAGGTTGGTTGGCCATGGGCAGGGCCAGGTGTTTCTACACTGCAGGTGTTTCTACCTGAGACTCAGTCCTGAGTTTGCACACAGGCTGGAGGTACCTTTGCTCACCTCCAAAGCAGAGGGCTCTGAGGTCCCTCCTGCCTCTGGACACTGCCGTCAGCTGCCCTGCATGGCTTAGGGCCCCCACGCCTCCTTCCCTCATCCACCTGGACATCTGCCATGGTGTCTCCACCGCCTTCTGGACCTCAGAGTCTCCCAGAATGTGCTCCCCTGCCCAGCCCATCTCGACACACTATGTGTCCTTGTGACTAGGCATCAGGGCCGCACCCTCCCTGACCCTTGCTTCTCCCCCTTCACTTGCCGAGCTCTGGGGCCATGTCCAGGTGACTCCACCCCTCTGATATTCTGGCCTTGCTGTGTCTCCCTGTCCACAACATGTCACTTCCCCCCCACCTTCCACATAGCACCTCCCGACGGTGCATGCTCCCCCTGCCGGCAGCCATCACCTACCTCAGAGGGTCAGGTCGAGTTCTGGCAGGGCTCACAGTCCTGCAGGCTCTGCTCTGCCCCCCAGGCTGGTCCACAGTCAGGGTCCACGATCAGGGAATGGTCTCCACCCCTGCCACCAGTGGGGGTGTCCTTGGGCAGAAAGACCCCATGTCCATGTTGGGCTGTGTCCCCATGGCCTTTACAGGCCTCCCTCAGTTTGGCCGACAAAGCTGGGGGCAGCAGGGGTCTGGGGCCAGAACCTGGTGGGCAGTGTCTGTGGCCCCTGGGGCTGACTCCTGTGTGCTCCCCGCAGCTGTGGCTCAGCTTCGCGCCCGTTGCCGATACCATCGCTGAGCACTTCTTCCTGTCCACGGAGCAGATCAACTGGCTCTCACTGATCTACCTTGTGGTGTCCATCCCGTTTGGTGTAGTGGCCATCTGGATGCTGGACTCTGTTGGACTCCGCGGGGCTGTGAGTCAGACCCCACACCACGACTTGCTCTGAGATGGGGAAGGGTCCCTTGCATTTGGGCAGGAGAACTACTGCTTCCTCCCCAGACCAGGGTCCCCTTACCTGCACCAGCCAGGCCTCCCAGGCAGTGCAGTCAAGGTGGCAAGGAGGATGGTGGTCTGGGTGCTGGGAGGGCGGGCATCTGGGGACCCAGGGGGTGCCCGTGCTGGTGGCAGCACTTCTGACCCCATCCCTACAGACCATCTTGGGCGCCTGGCTGAACTTCGCTGGGAGTGTGCTACGCACCCTGCCCTGTGTGGCCGTTGGGACCCTCCACCCATTCGCCTTCTTCATGGGTGGCCAGAGCCTCTGTGCCCTGGCCCAGACCCTGGTCATCTTCTCTCCAGCCAAGCTGGCTGCCTTGTGGTTCCCAGAGCACCAGCGAGCCACAGCCAACATGATCGCCACCATGTGTGAGTCCAGGGGTGAGGCCACCTGGGTGCCCTCTGGCTCTGTGTTCAGATCCTCTGCTGCCCTGGCTCTCCAGCTGATGCAAGGGACTAGCGCCAAAAAGGCTCCACCTGTGGCCTGGACACAGTGAAGCTGATGTGTTTCTCTGTCCATCCAGCAAACCCCCTGGGCATCCTCGTGGCTAATGTGCTGTCACCTGCACTGGTCAAGAAGGGAGAGGACATTCCCATTATGGTGAGAGAGCTCATGTGGCACCTGTGTATGTGTGTGCACACACATGCGTATGTATCGCGCATGTGTGCTCTGTGTGCGTAGCCATGTGTGTGTGTGGTGTGAGCATGTGTGGTGTGCATGTTGTGTGTGCATACACATGTATATGTGTGGTCCATGTATGCTGTGTGGGGTGTGTATGCATACCTGTGCATGTATGGTGTGTGCATACACATATGTATGGTGTGTGTGTATGTCTCTGCATGTGTGCTACACATGCTTATGTATGGTATATATGTATACCATATGTATAATATGTGTGTCTGTGCATACCTGTGCATGTGTATGGTATGAGTGTGTGTGTGCTTGTGCATACATGTGGTATGTGTGCCTGTGTGCACATGCATGGTGGTGTGAGCATGTGCGTGCCTGTGCACGTGTGGTGTGTGCATGTGTGTCTATGTGGTACATGCATACACATGCATATGCATGGTGCATGTGTGCTGTATATACATACATGTGCATGTGTGTAGTGTGGGCATGTGTGTGCTGTGCATATGTATGGTGTGTGCATACATGTGTGCACTTACACATGTATATGTATGGTGCATGTGTCCTGTGTGTTCATACCTGTGCATGTGTATGCCTGTGCATGTGTATGCCTGTGCATATGTAGTGTGTGTGTATGCCCATGCATGTGTGTGGTATGTGTACAGACATGCATACCTGGGCACCCACACCTGTCCATGTGACACACCTGGCTGTGTTAAGACCTGCTTCTTATGTGGGTGTGCAGCAGGCATTTAGATGCGGAGTCTGGTGCTCAGGGAGGTTGGGCTGACGTTTTCAATGAGGGAGCCATCCCTGACTGTCTGTGGAAAGCCAGGGCTCCTCATGATGCCCCACAGCAGGTGCGGAGGAAGCAGATTAGCTCTCAGGCCCTGGAACTCAGCAGCCGCCCGAGAGTGGGCAGGAGTGACTGGGGAGAGTGTAGAGTGTGCCACTGGCAGCCCAGAGCAGGGCCGGGGTGCCATGTGGGGCACGTGTCCACGTGGCCTGCTGTGCACACGCATACCCTTTCCCCAGCTGGGCGTCTGTGCCATCCCTGCTGGCCTCGCCTGCCTGCTGGCTACCACCTGCCTCTGGGAGAGTGTGCCCCCCACCCCACCGTCCGCCGGGGCTGCCAGCTCCACCTCGGAGAAGTTCCTCGATGGGCTCAAGCTGGTTGGTGCTGTGGGATGGGGCAGGGTGGACCTGCCTGGGGTGGGAGCAGGTGGCCGGGGAGGGGTACCCCCACCCCCACCCTGGTCTGAGCAGCCCCTCCCCTCCAGCTCCTGCGGAACAAGGCCTATATCCTCCTGGCTGTGTGCTTCGGAGGCGGCACTGGGATCTTCTCCAGCCTCATGGCCCTCCTGGAGCAGATCTTCTGCGCGAGCGGCTACTCCAGTGTGAGCCCTGGGCCCCGCCCTAGAGGGGCTCTGCTTCCCACTGCCCGGTGTGGCTGTGGTGAGGTGGGGATGGGGGTTGGATGGGAAGGTGGGGGCACCGGGACTCTGTGTGGACTCTGCGATACCCCTTCCTATTAATAGCAAGGCCCCAACCCTGCAGGGCTCTAGGGAAGGGCCACCCTCAGTATTTAGGGATGGGAGGCCTTGCTCTGCCTATACATCTCCAGGCTGTGCCCTCTGCCCTCTGGCATCAGTGCTGGGTGTGTCTGTGTTCTTGTGCACATGTGTGGTATGTGCATGTGCGTCTATGTGTACTCGTTTGGCTTCTGCCCTCTGCTGTCTGGCATCAGTGCTGAGTGTGAGGTTCAAGGGACATGTTTCTGCCTCTTCTAGGGGCTCAGAGGCATTAAGGACCCACGGGGTGGGGACAGGCCCCTCCCTTTAGCAATTGTTTTGATCCTGGGGCAGGGGGTGGCATGGCATAGGACACCCCCCGCCCCAGCAGGCAGCCAGTAGTGCAGCTGTAGCCTGTATTGTCATGCCTGGGCCTTAGGCACAGCACAATGACCCTACCGTGAGACCCTTGGTGACAGGGTATTTCCTAAGGATGCTGGCTGCCTCTTGGGCCCCTGGCGGCTCCCTACCCCAGTAAATTGCCCCAACCTCTCCTCCTCCAGGAGTTTTCAGGCCTCTGTGGGGCTCTTTTCATCGTGTTTGGAATTCTGGGAGCGCTGGTTCTCGGCATCTATGTGGACCGGACCAAGTGCTTCACCGAGGCCACCAAGATTAGCTTCTGCCTGACCTCTCTGGCCTGCGTGGCCTTTGCCCTGGTGAGAGTGCCCTCAGGCTGAGACCACCGTGCAGGGGTGGGAGAGGGTGTCCCGGGTAGAGGGGCTGGGTTGTGAGGGCTTGGACGGGGCAGTGGGCAGCTTGGCTAGAATAGATGTCTGGACCTCTCAGGCCCAGCCCCCGCCAGCTGGGGCTGCCCCTGGGTCGAGTGGGGCTTCCTCACACCCATGTAGCTGAGTCTGCTGCCTGCCCAGGGCTGGCGGATCTGACTGTGCCCCCATCCTCTGCCACTTGCTGCCCTCAGGTGTCCCAGCTACAGGGACAAACCCTTGCCCTGGCTGCCATCTGCTCACTGCTCGGGCTCTTTGGCTTCTCGGTGGCGCCCGTGGCCATGGAGCTGGCAGTGGAGTGCTCCTTCCCTGTGGGGGAGGGTGCTGCCGCAGGCCTGGTCTTTGTGCTGGGGTGAGTGTCCATCTGCCCCCGCCGCACCCTGAGAGCCCAGAGACCCTCCCCTGTCCCACCTCAGGCTGCACAGCTCAGCCCCTTTTCTATGAATTGAGGAACCTGCCTGCTCTGGCAAGGGCTGAATGCATACTAAGCACCTGGGCCAGCCACGGGGGCTCATGCCAGCCAGAGCTGTGCACTGCCCTGGGACTGACCGGTGGCACAGTGGGTGGCACAGGTGTTGGCCCCTTCCCAAGGTGGCATCTGGCTCTGGTAGGTGGGCAGTGATGCTGTCAGGGGCTGAGGGCCATGTGTGTCCAGGCAGGTGGAGGGTGTGCTTATCATGGTGGTGCTGATGGCACTAACTGTGCGTCGCCGAGAGCCGTCATTCTCCACCTGCAAGCGTGGTGAGGACCCCCTTGACTGGACAGGTGAGTGCCCCTTTGGGAGCCCCAGGGAGCAGAGGCCAGGCCAGGCCAAGCCTGCCCAGTTGGAACATCTCTGGAGCCCCTACTCTGTGCCCTGCCTCTTGGCCCCATTGGCTCTCCTCAGTGGGTGGGTGCTGGGGGGGTCAGAGGTCAACAGGCAGAACCCCTGGGGTCAGCATGGTGGGTGAAACCCAGAGACCCTGACAAAAGCCCAAATGCCAGTGTGAGTTGTTTTAAACCAGGGAAAGAGAAAGAGAAACAGAGAGAGACATGGTGGCAGAAATCTGAGAGTGGAAAGATGAGATGGAGAGACACAGAGGCAGAGAGGGAGACAGAGAGACAGATAGGGGAGTAGAGCAGAGATCAGAGGTGGAGGTTGCACATCCATTTCCTGAGACCCTGTGCTGGTGACCTCAGAGCTTACAGCTCTTGGAACCTGGGTCTGCAAACACCCCTCAACCTTTGGGGCCTGCCAGAGGCTGGGAACAGGGTCTGTTTCCAGGGTTGCTCTATGGTTTGCTTAGTGGGGTCTGCATGGGTGGGGATCACATCTGCCCATCTATGGCCACCAGGTTTGGCTGTGCTCTCAGGTGGGGAGCTCTGGCTGTGGGGACAGAGCTGTGTGCTGTGTCCCCAGGGTCCCTGCTGCTGATGGCCGGCCTGTGCACCCTCTTCAGCTGTGTCTTGGTGCTCTTCTTCCACACCCCGTACCGGCGCCTGAAGGCCGAGTCTGGTGTGTCCCCCTCCACCCAGGACATGTGCCCAGGAGCTGAGGACCACACATCCAACCCAGAAATCGCCCCTTGAGGCTCCCAGCACGGCACTCCAGTCAGTTCTTCTGGCCCTGCCTCCCTCCTCCAGGAGTCGCCAAGGTCCCAGAGACTCTGACCAGGGACATCTTGTAAAGGGGAGGATGGAGAGGCAGGTGTTGTCCACCTTGGCTGTGGTGGCCATGGCTGAGAGCCCGCCACAGAAACTCAGGGCCTTTGGGGCACCCAGGGCATGGCCATGCAGGGCAGCCCCTGTGGCTGCATGGAGAAGAGCTACTGCCCTGCGGACACTGACTGGGCAGGACGCCCACAGCAGGCCAGACAGGCACACCGGGAGGGTGGTGCAGTGGCTGCGTGGCAGATGGGGGCCGGCCTGGCTCGGGAGTACGACTGAGGCGTAAGTGTGGGGTCCCGAGGGCCCCTCATGGCCGAGTCTGGATTGGACAGGCGAAGAGAGCCCCCTCCGCTGCTAGCTGGGGAAAGCTGGTCCCAGCCCGCGGCCGCGCACACCCCGCGCCCCAGGCAGACACTCGCAGGCGGTCGGTGGGTGCACGTTTATTGAGTGGGCACGGCCCGCGGGGCCCTTACTCCTTTTCCTCCCCATGGGTGATCACGTAGCTCAGCGCCTTGTAGTCCAGGTTGCCCACCGCGTCGATGGTGGCGAACTGGAACATCTGGTCCACCTGCGAGCGGTGCGGAGTCAGGCCGCGATTACAACCCAGGAGTCCACAGCGGTCTCTGGTCTGACTGCTGCGCGGGGATGGGCGCCAGGCGAGGGAGGGGCCAGGGGGCGGGGCCTAAGGGCAGGGCGGGGCGGGGGCGAGCAGACCGCCAGGGCTCTCTACCTGAACCCACAATCCGTCCCCCATTCCCAAGCTGGTCAGCGGTGCCCAGGTGTCTGGCACCGTGGGGAGGGCTATGTGAGGTGTCCGGTGAATGGGGTCCTAGCAGGTGGGAGGGCTGTGGTCGCGCCGCTGGTGCGGGGCGTTGGGGATGAGGCTTGGGAGATGGGACAGCATTGCTGTAAGCCCTGCCCCTCAGGCCAGGACAGACGGCACCGGCCTCTGGGTGGCCTCCAGCCGCTGACCTAACCCCTCTGAGCGGTTCCGTCTCTCAAATGAGCACTTGAAGGGCTGCGTTGCTGCAGCCTGTGGAGGCCAGTGCCTCCCCGGGCAGACCTGGGAGCCCTGCTTGAGAGAGGGCTGTGGGGGAAGGGGGCGGGGGCTGTGGCCAAACCTCATCTGCGGTCATCTTGTCAGCCTGGGACATCAGCAGACGTTTGATGCTGAAGACAAGGAGGTGAAGGAGCCCAGTTAGGCTCTGAGAAAAGGGGTGGGTAGGGGGGCTGGAAGGAGGCGTGACCCCTGGCGGGTGTTGCAGAGACCAGAGGGCAGGGCTCACCCACTCCACCCGCACCCTCCCCCGCAGGTGTGGCACCTCTGAGGTCACCACGCAGATGTCATCACTCCTGGGGGGATTGCCTGGGGGCATCTGATGGGGAGGAAGGCTAAGGGAGACCAGAGGCAGTGCCTGTACACCAGAATATCCCCTTGGCTCAGCTCTGGGCAGCAGGAAACTCTTCATAAAAGGGGCTAAAGACAGAGCACGGGTTGAAGGAACAATGGCCACCTGGGGTGCCTGGTGCCTGTGCAGGTTGGTCTCCACTTAGTTATCTCAAGGACTCAGGACCTGGGATAGCTGCTCAAGGCCCTGCAGCTGGTCAGAGGTGGGGTGGGGGGTGGGGGCTTGGCATCCAGGTGGCTGACAGTCCCTCTCTGGGGCAGTGTCCCTCAGATCCTAGTGGGGGAGGCCATCAGGGAGCTCTTGGAGACCAACGTATTGTCCAAAGCCTGGCACTCACTATTCTTTGTTGATGCTGCCTTTGCTCTCGGGGTCGAGCATCTTGAAGGCATTTAGAATGGTCTCCTCAGTGTCCGTACCTGCCCACAAAGAGGCCTTGAGCCCTAGGCATTTGGGCTCCCAGTCCTGCTCCAGGCTGCCAAGGACAAACAGGGCAGGAGGGAGACCAGCCTTGCTCCCAGGGCTCCAAGCCTTGGTCTACATGGCACCTTCAGCTTGGAAGGCCCCAAGGTTAGCCCAGGCCTGGAGTTGGGTGCAAGTGCTCCATGAGGAGGGACCAAGCCCTCACCAGCTGGGCCAGCAGCAGGTGTGGGGCAGGGAGTGAGTGTCCGAGCTCACATGCTCTGGAGTGGCCGATAGGGGCCCTACCAAAGTGGGTCCCAGAATGCCAGGTCCTGGGGCTTCCCATCAAGAGATGGGAAATTGTGGATGTTCATGTGAAATGTCTGGATTTCTAAGTGTCAGGAGCCCCAACCAAGGAGGACGGAGCTGGCACCAGGCACTCACCATTCAGTTTCTCCCCAAACAGGTTCAGGAACATGGTGAAGTTGATGGGTCCTGAGGCCTCCTTAAGCATGGCATCCAGCTCGTCATCCTTGACGTTGATCTTGCCTGTGGCAGGCATGGGGCGAGTGTGTCACTGGGGAGGACCCCACTCCACCCCATTGGTCTTTGCTGATATGTCTGCTGTCCCACCGGCAGGCGGGCAGGTGGCCCCAGAGCAGTGCCAAAGGAGGGGAGACGGGAGACGCTCGGCCAGGCCTGTCGGGGTGCAGGGTGGGGTATGTCAGCCTCATCCCAAACCCTGAGCCTCAGAGACTAGTGTCGAGGGCAAGAGCAGAGGAGGCATAGACCTTTGGAGATACTGTGATCTGCCATTGTATGATGGAAAGTGGGTCACCTATGACCCCCCACCCAGGTGGAAACCAGTCCCCAGCTCCCAGGGCAGGACCTCAGGCCAGAGGCAGCTGCTGGGAACAGGATGCCCCTGGTGAGGAACAGCGGCCAGGCAAGGCTGCGCAGCACTCGAGGTCTGCTCTGCAGAGGAGGGGGTGTTTCACACCCTCCCTGGAGCCCCCTGCCCCACAGCCCACCTGGGTTTTCATTCTTGGGCTGTGCCACCCAAGAATGTCTCAACCTGGGATGCTGTCTGCTAGCTCTGACCAAACTGGGAGGCTGCAATCACCCCCACACAGCCTGCGGGGGCCAGTGCCCTGGCTCCACTCAAGGAGGAAGGGTGACAGTGTCCAGGTGGACGTTCCCCACTTGCCTCCTCTGTGGGCTGTGATGTGTTCTGCCCCGGCACCTACCCAGGGAGGCATAGGTGTCCTTCAGGTCCTCTTTGTCAATGAAACCGTCTCGGTTCTGATCCATGAGTGTGAACGCCTGGGGACCAAGGCCAGAGTTGCTGTGCCGCGGCCAGCCAGTCCTGCCCCTGCCCTCGGCCCCCCAGCTCCTCAGCCCTGGAGTGAAGATGGGCTCCCATTCCTATTGGGTCTGGAGTGAGGCCCACATGGGGTCTTCCCAGCACAAGCTTCTGGGAAAAGGGGCTCCTAGCGAAAGAGGAAGTCTCACCTCCTTGAACTCCTGGATCTGAGTTTGCTCGAAGTTGGAGAAGACATTGGACGATGCCCTCTGGGCACGAAGGGCCCCTCCTTCCTTCTTCTTGGTCTTTCTGCTGGCCTGAGATGAGAGAACCGAGGCTGAGGGTCCCCAGGCTGGCTGGGGGAAACTTCTGGGGCACCCTGAGTTTTGGGAGACTGAACTCAGAGGAGGGCTCTTGGGGCTGGAGGGGCCGGGCAGCTGGGGAGCACACCTGCCCCAAGCCTGGGTGCTTGGGGGGCAGCTGCAGGTGTCTGGCGTTGGCATAGGGGGTGGGGGAAGGGCAGTGGCTCCCAGAGGCCCTGAAAGAGCATAATGGGCTCAGCTTATGGCTCTGCAGGAGCCAGCTTAGCCTCTGAGGGCTGGAGGGTAGATGGACTCTGTGGGTGGGCTTGTTCTGGGCACTGGGCTTCCATGATGGCCAGGACACTCCATCCTGCCCCAGACTGTCACCATGGCAGCATGGGGCACATCCCTCCCATCCCCCCATATCCATACCCACACATGCACACACGCTCATGCAAGTGTGCACACACATTTAAACACACTCGTGCACGTACACACGCCCCTGCCACAGTGCCTGCCTGGCCACCCTCACCATGCCTGGGCTGCCTGATGGGATGCCTCTGTGCTCCTCCCCGCCCAGGTCCAGCCCATCTTAAGCTCCTATCTGGTCCCCCAGGACAGCTCAGACTTCTGCTGCCATTCCCTATAAGGACAGGCTTAAGGCTACCCCAGGGGACTGGACAACTGCAGAGTGAGCTTCAGCAGCCCGGTAGTGACTCAGTCACCCTCACCCTGCCCCTCCCAGGAAAGCCCCCAGTCTCCCCCTGCCCTGACCAAGAAGGCCACTTGCACACACTCTTGGCTGAGGAGCTGAGGGCCTGCCGGGGTACCCTGAGCCCTGCCAGGGCTGCAGGAACTGCAGAGGCCAGAGGAAGGGGCACGTCTTCCAGATTTGCACAACAAAGTTGCTGTGAGTGGCCCCAGGGACTGATCAGCAAGCCTTTGCAGAGCACATTCTGTGTGTCAGCAGTTTCTGTTGGCACTGTCCTCACCTCCCTGCCTCAGTAGCAGACAACATACAGCCCATAACCCTGGCCCTGGGACCACCCCCCATTCTGGCCTCAGGGCCAGGAGCCCCTAGCCTGGCCCATGGGACATGACATTACTGGCTTGGAAGAGCCTTGAAGGTGTCCAGCCTGCCCTGGCCCAGGGACCAGGTCTTCCTACTACACCATAGCCTTGTGGGCAGAGTCTGGGCAAGGGACCTGGCCTGGGGGCCATTTGGTAGTGCCAGACGTCAGAGGCCACCTCACGGTCAGAACCCAGATGCCCTGATCCGGGGTGGTTCTGCAGACCAAGGAGGAGGCCTGCAGGTTGAGCAACGTGGGCAGGTGGGACTGGAAGCCTGGAGAACAAGCCCTCAGAGCCTCCTGGGTCTGTGGCGGGGAGGGGGCGGGGAGAGGGGCAGGGGAAAGCAGGACCCAGGGCAGCCACAGCCCTTGGTGCTGCAGTGGGCGAGGGGTGGGAGTGAGCATGTGCCACTAGAGCTGGGGGGCCCCGTGGGGCCCATGTGTGAACCAGGTCAAGTCTGCAAAAGCTGGAAAGACAGAGGCGCCATTGGAGCACCCACTGCTGCAGAGATCCCTGGTCACAGACAGTTTCCCCTAGGTGTCACCTCACGTAATCCCCAGGGTCAGTGGGTCTTCAGAAGGTGCTGACACCCTGAAGTTGAGGATCCTGGAGAGGCCTGACCTGCCTGGGAGGGATGTGGGGGAGGCTGCTGGAGGAAGAATGCATGACCAGACATGTGAACTAGGGCGGGGCTGGGGAACGAAGACAAGGATCTGAGTGAGACCCTGAGTGGCATTGGTGGGCTGCAGCAGTGGGGATTGCCACACTTAGATCTGCACTCAGACGGCCCCTACAGCTGCCAGGGATGTGAGCATAGCCCCCAGGGAGGCCCCCACCACTGGAGTCTGAGCACAGCACTAAAGATAGCAGAGCCTGGGAGAGTATTGGGATTCTGCAGACAGCTGACAGGTGCAGAGGCCTCAGCAGGCGGCCCTAGTGTCCTGAGCCAGGTGGGACCCTCCCTCACAAATTCTTAGGAAGGCCCCTGAGCCACAGCAGGTCTCCACCACCTTCGGGGGGGCTCCCCAGGTGAGCATGCATGTGTGTATCCTCTGCAGGTGCCTCTGTTCTGCCTCCCCTGAAAGCTGCTGTTACGTACCCCGACACTTTGGCCCCGCCATAGGCCCTAGAGACATTTATTTTTGATTCTGGAAGCAGAAGTTGCTGAGGAGTCTGGTTTATTTTTAAAATGCAGTGAAGGAAAAACCTGGTGTCACCTGAGGGCATCTGCCTAGCTGCTCAAGGGCAAGAATGGGAGGAAGGGGAGCCCAGCACCCATGGCCACCGAGGTGTGCTTCGTGCCCTGTGGGATCAGTGTGGCCAACACTTCCTCAGGCAGCATGGGGGGCCAGGGACAGCATGCTCCTGGCTGCCTGAGGACAAGGTTCAGGCAAGAAGGCCTTAGGCAGGAGTCCTCAGGGGCACCAGGTCAGCCTCACAGAGGGTAAAGAGTGGGGTGGCCCTGTAGCATTGGCCTGGTCTCCCCAGCCCAGGAAACAGTGCAGGTGAGTTCTCATTTCCCAGCTGGCAGGCCCAGGGCCTGGACTCCAGAGTAAGCCAGGAGAGGGAGCAGGCTTTGTGCAGGTGACTGGAGGGCAGCTCATACCTCCCTGGGTGCCCAGGGTGGCTGGGCTTATGGGCTCTTCTGCTCAGGATTGTGAGCACCTGCCATGTGTCCTGGAGTTTTCAATGTTGCATTTTATTCACTTAAGATTCATGGTTAAGTTCTCTTTGTTGGCTAGGTACAGTGGCTCACGCCTACAAACCTAGCACTTTGGGAGGCTAAGGTGGGAGGATCACTTGAAGCCAGGAGTTGTAAACCAGCCTGGGCAACACAGAGAGACCCCCTCTCTACAAAATATATATTAAAAAATTAGCCGGGTGTGGTGGCAAGTGCCTGTACTCCCAGCTATTAGGGAAGCTGAGCCAAGAGGATTGCTTGAGCCTAGGAGTTGGAGGCTGCAGTGAGCCATCATCAAGCCACTGTACTCCAGCCTGGGTGACAGAGGAGAACCTCTCTCTTAAAAAAAAGTTGTCTTTGTAAACACATGGATTTGATGATGAACAAGAGTGGGCCTCTCCCCATCCCAGCAGAGGACATTAGTGAAGCCCCAAGCATTGGTTCCCAAGGCGTTTCTGACCTGAGAAGTGGAGGGCGAGAAGGCCAGAGCACAGGCAGCCGCAGGGAGGTACTGAGGCACTACTGCTTTGTTGAGGCAAAGGGAGCTGATAGCAAGAGGAGGGCCCAGAACCCCAGAGGAGCGGTGCTCCCATGTAAGCTCTAGGCCTGCTTTCCATGGGAACGGTGTGTCAGCACAGTGGCACAGCTGGGAGGCTGTGGACACTGCTGGCCTCATTTTTGGGCAGCCCCCGCCAGGGCTGATCACGGGGCTGTAGGACACAGGCAGCTACTGTGAGGTGGGCAGAGGCCAGCAGAGACTGGTGTGGGAGCTGAGTGTTCCCCAGGCCTGGTTTGAGGTGGGCCTTGGAGCGTGGGATTGTGGGATCCTGAGGGCTTGAGTCAGAGGGACGAAGGGAGCAGCATGTGTTAGGGGTGGTCTTCCCAAAACCCCAGCCCCTCCTCTGGATGGGAGTGATGAGGGCTCCCTACGGGGCTGGAGCCTGTGCTCCGAAGGCACGGCGGTCGCAGGAAGAGGGCACAGAAGTGCCATGCTCTTCCCGGCCGGACTGCGTCCATAGGCGCCACTGGGCAAGGGGCCTAGGGGCACGGGGGCCTGCCCAGGAGCCCACCTGTGCTCAGCTCACTCTGTACCCGGGACCCGGTTCCTGGCCCAGCACTGCCCTCGGGGGCTGCGTGCCCAGGGGCCAGGATGAAGCTGGGGGCCGGCCCGGAGCCACCCTGGACCTGAGCTCCAGGGCTTGTAGGGTATTCTCCCAGGCAGGAGGGTGGAGCCAACCTGACTGGACGCATGCCAGAGCCCTCTCTGGAAAGAAGCCCGCACACACCGCCCGGCCCAGACCCCGCCGCACATGGCCACAGCGCGTGCGCAGCCGCTCTTGTGCGCGTTCGCGCATGTGACGTAATCCGTCGAACGGGGCGCACCGTCACCCTCCAGCCATCAGGAGGCGCCGCCGGAGCGCTTTGGCTGCCACGGCGCGTGCGCCCCTCCGGAGCACATTTGTTTCGCGGCTTTCCGGGCCCTTGGGTCGTCCTCCTCAACCCTTGAGTTGTGCTTCCGGTGCGAAGATCAGGGCAAGATGGTGCCGCCGGTGCAGGTCTCTCCGCTCATCAAGGTGAACCAGGCTTCGTGGCCGCCGCCCGGTGATCGGAGCCCCCGCTTCCTGCCCCGCCCCTCCCGCGACGCCCGCCGCGCGAATCCCGACCCCTGCCCCGCGCCCCCGCCCCGCGAACCCCGTCCCCCGCCCTGCCCCGCGTTCCCGGCCTCGCTGACCGCCCTCTCCCACCGCTGTCTCTTGCAGCTCGGCCGCTACTCCGCCCTGTTTCTCGGCGTGGCCTACGGAGCCACACGCTACAGTACGTGACGGCGGGGCCAGGGCCGGGGGCTGCTCGGCTTACCTGTGGGACTCCCAGTGCCGTTTAGTAAACCCCAGCGCAGAAAGGGGACAGGGGCGGGTGCGAGGCTGCAGGACACATCCTCCAACCTACACCCGCAGAGGCACCAGCGGGCTTGGCTCCTGGGGCGCAGCCGCAGCGCGGATGTAGGGTTGACTTGGGATCAGCTTACCCACAGTACAGGCTTCTGAGGCCCGGGCGGGGACTTAAAGCGCCTGATTCTTGATGAAAGCTGGTACCGAGCGGGTGTTGGAGTGCTGAGATCTGATGGGAGGCGAGTGGACCTCGGAGGGTTGGCAGAGGACCTAGGGAGCAAGTGCGTGAGGGGTGGGCTGCAGGGACCCTGTAGCCTCTGGGTTGGGCTCTTTTTGGGGTCAGGATCAGGCCTTGGCCTGCATTGAGGTAAAGGAGAGTAGACAGCAGGTGTATCTGGTTCACAGCATCCCTGAAGATATCTTGACCTGAGGACTCAGTTCCTTTTATGCAGCGTTTTCAGTGAATTGAACACCCCCCTCCCCCAACAGGTTACTTAAAACCCCGGGCAGAAGAGGAGAGGAGGATAGCAGCAGAGGAGAAAAAGAAGCAGGATGAGCTGAATCGGATTGCCAGAGAACTGGCAGAAGGTACTTGTGTCACTGGTTCTAGATTGTACCTTCCAAAGTTTTCAGGAAAAATAGCTGGTCTCCAAGTGAGCCCCCCATTTGAGGGTGGGGCTACCTCTCCTTTTGTCCAGCAGTGGCCCAGTGTGAAGAAGAGTGCTTTGGTTCTCCTTTGTGGAGGAGGCGGCGGAGGGGGGTCGGGGGTCTTGGCGATAGTCTTTGTTCAACCCAGGCCACAGGTGTGAAGCCACTTTACCACCCTTAGAGCCATGAGATGAACACACTTTCCCCCTGACTGCCTCGGCAGAGTCAGGTCCGGGTGTGCAGGGATAAGGAGACAAAGGAGGATGGTTTAGGTAGGGCATGGCTGAGTTCTGCTAGAGTTAGATATTGGATCATTTAAAGGCTGAAGTCTGAAGTCCTTTTCAGTTGCCTAAGAGTGTAATAATAATGTATGTACTTTCTTTCTAACTTTTCAGCCCAAGAGGACAGCATATTAAAGTGAGAAGTCTGTGCCAGCCTGCTTTTCTCCAGAGCAGTAGTGGATGAATAAAGCTTCCTATGTTGTGTGATTCTCTGGCTCCCTCTCATCTACTGGCGTCAGTTGCCTTGATTTACTGGACTCAGGCTCGGCAGTTGTACTCTGTCTTCGCAGTTTGTTTGGGGTGGAGGATAGGGAGGGGGTTTCAAAAGAACTAATTGGTGTTACCAGTCACAGATCCAAAATGTATTGCACAAACAGTGAGAAATGTAGAAACCCATTGCTTGTTCTGTCTGGGGTGTCTAGCAGGCCAGACTCCTGGGTGGGCTTTGGCCCTCTGCCCCCTATTCACAGATCCTCCCTTTGATCCCATGAGGTGGCCAGGTCAGACTTAAGACTGAAATCCAGGGATGTGGCCTCTGGAAGATGAGGCCAAGGTGCTGCTTGTGCTTTTCAGAGAGGTTGGGCCTGTGCTACCTGGACTTCCAGCCCCTGCTGGCTGTGAGCCTATCACCCCTTGGTCTGGTGGTTTGGAATGGAAAAGGTGATGTTGCTATTAATACTTCCCAGCTATATGCCTTGAGCAAATTTCTAGACTTTGAGCCCCAGTTCCGTTTGTAAAATGAGTTCATTTGCCTATGGGAAGAGAAAATGAGAAGTCCTACAAGTGTTTTAAAAACTTGTGCTTGGTTAGGGTGAGGTTTGAGTGAGGGAGGTGACATGTGCCTCCTGAGCTCGGTGGGATGGTATCCAGAGGGGCTGTCTGCTCTTGGGTCCTTCTGAGAACCCCTAGGAGCCCCCAGTCACAGGCTCTTGTTACCAGGGGGTCACTGACCAGTGAGATGAAAATTAAACTGGCTTTTCCTTCCAGTGGGCCATCCTCACCCAGTGTCAGGGGAGCTCACATCACGAGTTGAAAATCCTTAATTGCTACCAAACAATACCCATTTCAAATGTGAGTCCTGTGATGTCCCATTGGGCCTCCTGCCTCTGCCCTACACTCTAGGCTTACCAGTATTAAGTCACTGCGGTGCGTGGTTGCTGCTGTAAGGAAAGCTGCCACTAGGAGAACCTGGGCCCATTGCCAGGTCCTGCCATCAAGGCCCACCCCCACCTCCCTGTTAGGAAGGGAACATTCCATGTGGAGGTCAAATACAATGTGTTCTCTGCAATTTCACCACATAAAAAATGGGCATGTTGTTTTCTCTTTATTTTAAATCTCTGGCCTTGTGTTTTTTCCTAAACCAGATGGGAAACAGCATCTGTTTACCTATATACACATATACACATGTGCAGTTGTGAGTGTTCCACTCAGTGATTTTAGACACAGCTCACAGACCGTTTCAGAGGTCTCCTGGTGGTGCATACTGCATATCCAAAAAATGGATGAGTAATGTGGCCTACACTGTAAATTATTCATAGTTGGCTTTATAAAAACACAAACCTTGACAGACCCCCAAAATATCCAAAGTTATCTTCAGTCATTTTCTTGAGCTTCCTAATCTCTTGTACCAAACTGCCACAGGCAGGGCCTGAGTCCTAGTGTATGAGTGGAGTGTGGGAGCTGTCAGGTCCCCACGAGACTGGTGCTCACAGGATGCAGCAGGTTGAAGACTTGGGTGGTGGGCCGCCATTGCAAATTTCTGTGCCCACTGCAAGAGAGGACAAGACCGAGAGTGAGAACCGTGCACTGGCTGCACCAGCCCAGTGTCTTCCCCTCCACTCCCTGTGTCCTCTGCCAGCCCCTGTAGGAGAAAGGACAGAGCCTGGATCTGTGACCATACCAAGCCGATTAGCTGGGGCTGAGCCTGCCTTAGTGCTTTAGCCCTGTTGACACTGTGCCCGGATTACTCAGTTCTGGCCTCCTACAGCCCTGGCCGCCTTGTTTGTTTTGTTGATAGCATAGGATTGCGGGGAATAACAAGCAAAACCGCAGAGCTAGGTGGTTGAGCACAGGCCACACCAAAGCCACGATGCCACTGGGGTTCTAATTTGGGGTGCACTGACTTGTTACAACTGAGTCCCATTCCCATAATGTAGGGTGAGGAGGTAAGTGCTCTGGACACAGTATAGGACTTTTTTTTATTTTTTTTAATCGTAGCTTGCCTATTTTTTTTTTTTTTTTAATTTTAGGTTTGCTGTTTTGTTTCTGAGGGTGGCATGGGACGAGGGGTAGGTTTCTGAGGTACTGGCTGGTGGAAGAAGTGAGCTGTTAAGAGGTCAGTGGACTTTCCCATTGCAAAGGAAAGAACACAGGTGCTTCCTTAGGAGAAACGTGAGTTCACTGGCCAGGAGTGTGAGGAAATCCTTCACTCTGGGTCTGTTAACCAGGTGGAGGCGGTGTGTCGTTTCCGTGGGGTGGGGCCTCCCCACCATGGCTCCTGCATTGGGAATCTGAGTGGGCCAGCGACAGGGCTGTCTGAAATCTGCTCTGTTGTGTGATTCTCTGCCCCTTCACACGCCACCCGGGAGCTCCACCGGCGCTGCCCCACAGGCTGTGGGAGCGCAGACCTTTCTTGGTCGGGTGCTCCTCCTCCTTCTTCTTCTCCTCCAGGGCCTTCACTTTGGCCTCATACTCATCGGCCAGCGCTTTCCACTCCTTCCTGTTGTTCTGCAGCCGTTCAAACATGGGCAGGATCTCTTCATGGAAACGGGAAAACTCCTGGAGGGAACAGAGTAGTTGCTTTCCCTGCCCGTCCCCACCACCCTGCCTCACTTATCCGTGGAGACCAGCAGGCAGGAAAGAGAATCGCTGAGATGGTAAAGCCCTAAAAAGGAACAAGGGCTCAGGGTTTGTGTTCCTGATGTTAGAACGGGGAGCTTTAGGGTGTGAACACTCACGATGCGGACAGTGTTAGCAGGGAGAAGATCCAAGAACAGAGTAGAAGATGCCGCCCGCAGGGGCTGAGGGGCAGGATGGAGGGAGCGGTGGTGAACGTGGGTGGAAGAACACGGGTGGACGGGCAGGCCCTGCGGCCCTCCCCCGTCTCTCCCACGCAAGCTCACATCCACGAGCACACGTCGCAAATCACACGTGGACACAGTGTGGACGGAGTTGGGGAAGGCAGTGGGGGGTGCCCTGTGTAGGGGCTGTGACTTGTAGCCACTTCTGGACCTAATGTCCTCCTGGTCCCACCTTTCCCGAGGGGCACAGCCCAGCCAGGGACAACTTCATGGAGAACCAGATAATGTCCTCAGAGTGTGGGCTGTCATCACAGAGCACACCCGGAGAGATGCAGCTCTTGTGGGGCCAGGGTGTCATGGGGCATCACACAGGGGGCTCTGCAGTTGGACCCCTGCCTCAGTACGTCCCCCCAGCTCCTGCCCTGTGTCCTTGTGGTGCCAAATGGCAGACCAACAGGGAACACCTCCGTGCCACGCACCTTGTACACGAATGTGCACACGAAGTCAATGAAGCCAACCTGCAGCTTGGGGAGCTCGGCTGCCTTGTTCCTGTCCATCATAGGCTGTGGGGGAAGCAGAGGAGGGTCACAAGGGGGCCCCTCCTCAGCCCCTGGGGACCTCGCCTAGCCCCCAACTCCATAGCTCTGATCAGTTTGCTCCCAGAGACACAAAAAGAGCAGAGCCCAAGGTTGGAAACAGAGCCTGGCCCAGGCGGCCAATCCTGCCTGACAGACTCTGGCCCTTGGAAGCAAAAAGCCAAGACGCCCCGCATGGCCAGCTGTCGGTGGCAGCTCCTCTCCACATCCCTGGCTCTAGTCAGTCTAGCCGTGGGGCCTTGGTGGGCAACAGCCCTCACCCACGGTGCTGTTGCGTTGCTGACTTGAAGACCCTGGCGCGGTCCAGCTCACTGTGGCGTGGGCCCTGCATGCCCTGCCAGGGCCTTTCTGGAGCAGAGCTTGGTCCAGATGGGCTTACCTGCAGAGCCGCCTGGACCCACAGAGGGGCCCTGGCTCTTCCAGTTTTGACAACTCTCATCTCTGCTCAGGCATCACCCTAGCCCTGCTTTTTCCCTAGCTTTACCCAGGTCCTGAGTCCCCTAAACTCACGTAGCACCACCTCACAAAGTGAGATTGCGACTCGGGACCCCAGAAGCCCCAGGGTCCCAGCTGTCACTGAGCCAGGCTGGAGGCTCCTGAGGACCACGATGGGGTCTAATCTCCTTGTTGGGGTGGGAGGTTCTGGAAGCAGCACTCACAATGGGCTGCTGATCCAAGACTGTCCTTTCCAAGTCACCTTGTTCCCAGAACTCAGCGGCCACCAGAAGAGCGACCTGGAGGGCACACAAAGGCAGTCATTAGTGGGGTGTGTGCTGGTCAGAAGGCTACGGGCCTCGTCTTCTCTGCCCCAGACTCTGGAGTCTCACCACGCAGGGCTTTTGGCTGCTCTTGAGCACAGGGGGTACTTCCCATGTTGCCGCCACGGCCGGGGCTGGAGGCAGACCTCAGCATTGCTTGCAACCCCCTGTCTGGGCTGCCCCACATGCAGCCCCTCAAGGCTCTGAGGAGGTGTTAATTCCAGGTCAATGTGGCCTGTGTGAGCACTAACCTTGCTCTGGACTTCCCAGGGCTTGGTGATGGCAGACAGGTCACAGGCTGTCATCATCATGGCCCTGCAGACAGACAGACCCAGTCACTAGTATTCACTGGACGCCTTTTGAGTGCAGGTAGTTTTTATGTATTTTCTTGTATGTAAGACAAGCCTGGGCAAAGACGTTAGCTCCGAATCAACGTTTTTTAGATGAAATAGATGAAGAAATGGAAGTGCAGGAAATAAAGTGAATGATTGCTGAAGGCCCCAAACCAAGAAGATGGCCTGTGTGCTCCTGAAATCCTGCACTTTCTCCCCTAAAAATAGGGAGCGAATGGGGTAGGGTGTTTGTTTAGAGGCATCAGTAGGCTACTGAGAGTTGTGCTGCTCTAGTGCCAGAGATCCGGGGGCTGGGGTCTCCTAGCTTGTCTGGGGGTAGGGTCTCAGGATGAAACTGCTGACAGGCGGGTGGGGCTCGTGCTCTGCAGGGGCTGAGCCCCACCACTCACATGACAATCTCCTTCCGTGTTGTCTCCAGGGACAGGTACTCCACCCAGCTCTTCTTGTCCTCATAGTTCTTGGACTCGTCCACGATCTTCTGGAACATTGTCCTCTTCCTGAACCCCAAGAACAAGGGAGGGCGCAGGTGGGAGCAAGTGGAGGGCACCCTCCTCCCTCCCCTGCAGGAGAGGCTGGAGGCCAGAATCCAGGCCCCCTCTGCACCAGGATCGGGCCCCTCCCCTGGCTGTGCTGCCTGAGCCTCAGCCCCAGACTCTCCCACTTGCCCCCTCAAGGCTCCTTGTTCTGGCCCCCACAGCCCTCGGGAAGGGTGCCCACTTGAAATAGAGGGCCAGGTCCGTTGCGATGATGGCGATGTCCATGAGGTGGATCACATGCTCGTGCTGACGCCGGTTCAGGTTCTGGTAGATGTTCAAGCTCTGCAGGAGGCCACTTGGTGGGTTGCAGGGCTGTGCCCAGGGCCATCGGGATCCCCACAGTCATCTCAGGCCACTAGGACCCAGCCCCTCTCACTCCTGGGTGGCCTGTCTGTGCCTTTGAAGCCCTGGCCCTTGGGCCCTTGGCAGGTGGAGCCTGTTCCTCTACAGCCAGGACGGCCCTGCCAGCACCTCCCTCGGGGGGGCCACCCCTCTCCCAGCAGCTTCTACCTTGGGTCATCGCTCTGGACCCAAGTGGCCGCACAGACCACAGCCCGGGACGGGGAGGGAGGGATGGCTGGTGTCCTGGTTCCTTGGGAACCACCTCGTTCAGCTGCTCCTTGCTCAAAATCTGGCTACCCCATCGAAGCCTCTGCCCACACCAGGCAGTCCTGGACCCCTGCCTCCTTGGACCCCACCCCACCCCACGATGGGGATGTTTCCAAACTCGGCTCTAGCCCTGGGGCTCCTCACTCAGCCCACTGGTGTCCTCCTGCTGCCAGAGCCGGGCCCACCCCCTCTAGCTTCAGCCCTGGGTCAGAACACCAGCTCCGAAAACCGGCTCCTCAGGACACGCCGCATGGTACCCAAGAGCAAGACACAAACCTCCTCCGAAAGAAGGAACTTCCCAAACTCCAGGTGGTGCCGTTCCAAAATTGAGGAGCCATGGAGCTTGGCTAAGGGATTCTGGGACCTGTTACAGATTTCATTAAAAAACAAATGCATAGTTAGAAGAGCAGCCGAGAGGCGGTGGGGGTGAGGGGCCAGTGCTGGGTGCCCCACTGGGGTGGGGGCACCCCTCAGTTCCCAGGGGCTATAGCCCCTGTAGCAGGCCCCACTTTCTGCCTAACAGCTACTAGGGTGCTCAGATTCACGGCAAGGGTGCCGAGGTGATCTATCGCTAATTCACATGCTGCCCGCGTGCCCCAGTGCGGAGCCTACTTCATCTGGTACAGGTTGTTGGTGCCCCGGTGGTCGATGTCATGGCATAGACCGGCTGTCACCATGGCGAAGGCCTCCAGGTCTGTGTAGTAGCTCTTCAGCTTGCCCGTCTGCGGAGACAGGACCTCCCATGCCCATGTGCCCTGGCTCCAGTGGTGGCAGGGGTGGGGGTCGGGGTGCTGGGCCTGACTCTTCTCCCCTCCCCCCAGATGCCCTCCACCTATGGCCAGGCTGGAGTGTGCAGTCGGCGGGTGTTGGCCTCCTCCAATAACCTCTGCCCTTGCAGGGCCTGTCTCTCCCTCTTGGGGCATGTGTGGCACTACCCTTGTCTCCAGGAGTGTCTGCACAGCCCTGGCCATTCAGGAGGCCTGACAGGGAGACCCTTCTTGAGTCCCGGCCACGCACCATGAGCAACGTGAACATCGTCTGGGCCACGTTGAAGCCATGGCGCCAGTTGTGGTAGGTGATTCTCCGGTACCCTTTGCTGATAGAGAACAGGAACCGCACCAGGACCTGAGGGAGCCGAGAGGACACATGGGCCCTGGCACCAGGTGAAAGTTCCACCAAAACCTCGTGTGCTGATGGCTCTGTGGTGGAAGCCCTGCTTTGAATCCATCATCCCCACGCCCTGTCTCCTAGGCCCCCATGACCTTCCCTGTTCCTGCATTCACCACTGGCCCTTGCAGGCCTTCGTGGGGGAGAGTGCCATGTCAGGCACTTGTGAGGTGGAGCTGGACAGGGCAGAATCCCATCACCCACCCAGCGGTCCATCCACCAATCTATCCTTCCTTCCATCCACCATTCTATCCATCTACCCATCCATTCATTCATCAATTCATCCTCTCACCCATCCATCGCCTATACATCTAACCATCCACTCATCTCTCCATCCATCCATTCACCCATCCATTCATTCATCAATTCACCCTCTCACCCGTCCATCACCCATACATCCATATAACCATCCACTTACCCATCTACTCACCCATTCATCCACCCATCCACTAATCCATTCATCCATCCATCCATTCCATCTATCTATCCACCTGCCCACCTATGCACTTTTCCTTCCTTCCTTCCATCCACTCATTCATCCATCTGTTCATCTAACCATGCACTCATCCATCTCATTGTTTATTTTAGGCATACTTGCTGCATATATTTTACCTGTTCTATGATGAACATATCTGCCCCTCAAACTTCCTGTGGGACCTGGAACCCCAACACAACCCCCTCGCCTCCTGTCTGGGGGATCCAGGACCCCCTCCCACATCCCCATCCCCACATCCTGGGGGACTTAGGACCCCACCTATGTCTCCCATCACCTCACCCACCTCCTGGGGGATCTGGAACTTGCGGACCACGCCCAGCTCATAGTACATCTGGATGCCACATTTGACCAGCTCCAGTTCTGTGCACTCCAGGTCAGAGAAGTGGAACTCATAGATGTCAAACTTCCTGGGTCCCGGCAGCTCTTCCTTCTGTGGGGAGAGACCTTGGGTTGAGGGAGGCAGGCCCATGGCAGCCCTCACTTGTTCTTCCACCTTTCTCCTATCTGAAGCCTCTGTCCAGCTACAGACGCCCAAGCATCTCTGCTGGCATCTGTCCTCCCAGTTGCCTGGAGCCCAGGACCTTCACATCCCTGCCGGTTCAGGCCATCCTCCCATCTCCTTCCACCCTGTGGCCCAACAGTGAGGACTGTGCCCAGCTGGGCAGACAGAGTAATGGTGGGGAGACAAACAAGCAAACACAAACGATGCACCTAAAAAGAGATGCAGACACATGTGGATACACAACCACACCTGTGAACATACAGGCCCATGCATGGATACACAGGCACATGTGTACAGACTCACACCATGCAGACATATGCACTCAGCCGTACAGTAATACAGATGAGTGACTTTCAGAATCTGCCAAGCACATACACACACCTCCTGTGTAGGCCTAACAGCCCCTGGATGACTCTGGCTAAATCATGGAGGCAGGCAGGCACAGGATGATGGGGACACCATATCACTGCCGAGTTACCAAGTGATGGTCTCTGGGAGATGTACAAGCACACGTCCATAGGCACCATGTGCACACACACATGCACACATGCAGACACATACACACTGGGTGTTGTGGGCTCCTGGCCACTCCTGTACCAGGGATGACACACATGGACATGTAGTTCAAGCCATGCCCACAGAAACTAAGCATAGATGGTTCTAGAAAAGTACAGAAGAAACAGGTGGCCATGGAGGTACACTCAGCAATGCAGATGTCGAGTTACATCGTTAGCTGGACAAACACACTCAGAGACACGCTGGGTGAGACTGAAAGCCAGGATGACACAGACACACACGCGAGGTATGTACACACATGTGAATGCACATGCAGACAGCAGCCAATGCCACAAGATGATGCCATGTGTGCCAAGCACCTCTGAGCTCAGAGAAAGGAGAACTGTCCCCTCCCACCTCAGGGGTGGCCAGTCTCCCTGCGAGGGATGGGAGCGGGACCCTCACCAAGATCGACCCCAGCTCATCCTCATCGCAGTCAGCAGGCTCCTTCCCCAGGCGCTCCCTGGTTGGCTAACAGAGAAGAAAGATGTGTCTTGAGGCAGCGATAGTGTCACCTCTGCCCTCATGTTGGGATGGAGTGACGTCTGAGTACTAACGGTCAGCTTTCCCCTTGCCAAGGCCCCGGTGGCCTCTGGTTCCAGAGATAATGGTAATGTGTGTGTGGCAGCTCACTTTCCTGTGTGTTCCTGTGTCCTGGGCACTCTTCTAAGCCACCCACATGTATGACTGATAGAATCTCCTGGGACGGACCAGGAAGCTGAGAAGACTGGGGCACGGCGAGGGCCACCCTGGGCTGGGCAGTCAGGGTGGGCCCCAGGATGTGTCCTGGCCCCGGGGAGCCCACCTCCCTGCTGCAGAGGGACTGCCGGTAGGAGAGGCAGTACCAGGATGGCCTGGATTTCGTCCTTGTCGCATTTCACGTGGTAGAGAACCATGTCCTGCGCGATGTCCTTGCGATTCTCCAGCTTGTTCATCTTGTCGTAGGTGTCGGTGTTCATCACTGACCAGCCCAGGAACTGTGTCAGGGACTGGGAGAGAGGACAGCAGCGTCATCCACCCCAGCGCACCCAGGGTGCACCTCCCATGCACTGTGTCCCGCGGCTTCTGAGCAGGGCCCCAGGTGCCGCCAGAGAGCTCCTGCTTCCAGGAATAGACCCCACCAGCCCTTCCTGCCCCCACTCTCCCTGGCCTTGTGCTGGGCAGGGCTGAGGTGCGTGGTGAAGCCCCACACAGCCAGCGTCCCCACACACGTCACCTCCAAAGCCACACCTAGTAACAGGTGTTTACCTCCATGAGGACTTCGTCCTGTTCGTCAAAGGGTTTCCCATCTTTCCTGTTGTAAAACGTCGCGACCCCCACGATCTCCTCCTTCTTGTTGACAATGGGCATGGACAGCACGTTCTTGATGACCCATCCCGAGTCGTCCAGGGCACCCTCCTGCAGGGTGGCATCCAGAGCTGAGCACCCCCCGAGACTGGCCCTGGCCTCCGGGGAGTGTGAGCCTCTTTTGTTCTGCCTCCAACTGTGAGGACTGGGTCACTGCTCCTGTCTCTCCTCTCCTTCCTTGTGTTTGAACTCATGTCCATAGTTTTTGTGTCGTGGTTTTCCCACTAGATGAGGTGGAAGATATTTTCCCACCAGGCCTGTGAGGGCTGTGGTCACACAGGAGCTTTCTCTCAGGACGGTCCTGTGCTTGGTTGAATGCTCTGCTGTTGTGCTCTTAATAATTGCTCAACAAGAGGCCACATATTTTCATTTTTGCATTGGGTGCTGAAAATTGTATAAAATTGTTGGTCCTATCTTCCATTCCCCCGATATTAGGCCTTGGCAGTGGGCAGTGGACAGTGTGTTAATGGCAGACCATGTTTCCGCCAGTCCATCTGACTCTCCACTCCCCCAGGAATGAGCCTTCACCACCATGTGGCGCCAGATGAAGGCATGTGTCACAGACTCGGACCCTCAATGGGGCCCAGCCTGGCCCAGCTGAGCCCGGCCCACATCAACAGAGACCAACCGAGATCAGCCAAGACCAGATCACCTGAACCCAACTGAGCTCAGTGAAGCTCAGCCAAGACCCGCTGAGCCCCGCTGACCTGCAGACCTATGAGCATGAAACGCGTGCTTCTCGTTGTCACTGAGACTTCGAGGTTGTTTATGTGGCAAAAGCTAATTCAGCTCATCATGTCTGCACCAAAATATCTTCTTGCCCAAGTAAAAATACAATTTCTATCAAGGAATGGACAGGTACCTGAAATTGGAACATTTCATCAGCGGAGGCATTCATGATATTACAAATCTGAAAAAGGATTAGAAAAACAACTTCACCTCGAGCACTGGAAGGTATAATGTGATTCTATGATGGACTCTCCATCCCAGTCTCACTCGCAAAGGGCGAACTTCTAAGCTGGCAAAGCACAGCAGCTGAGGGCTGGCTGCGTCATGGGGAGACGGCAGGGAGGGGGACCGTGGGAGAGGAGGGGGAGGCACCAGGCCAGGGCAGGGCCACGACCTAGACAGCATGGGACTCACAAAGCCACTTTCTGCCACGTAGGTTGGAAGGCCGCTGGCCAGGGCCCAGTGGTCGGCCGGTGGAGTGCTGTGGGGAGAGCAGAGGGTCAGAGGACCAGGCGCTCAGGTTATCAGATGTGCACATGCAGACTCTGGCAGGTTTGGTGATGTCTGGGCTGCCTCATCCCTGCAGTGCTCTACCGTGCCAGGGCCCTCACTCTGCAGGAGCCCTCGCCCCCTCCTGGGGCGCCCAAGGCTGCATCTGCCTCCTGCGACTCACACATTCACCTGTCCTGCAGTCCTGGCCCTGACTTGCATTCCAGCCTGGCACCTGGGTCCCAGTGCTGTCTGGAGCCTAGGGCTGGGGTCCTGACAGGCTTGTGGGGTCATGGCCCCATGGCCACGCAGCTGCAGGGTTGGAGGGGCTGACCACCTTGCCCAGTCTCTCTAGGTTGGAGTCCTGCCCTGACCTCTGGACTGGACACCCCTCCTCTCCCAGCCCCACAGGGGGTGCAATGCCAGGCCTCCCCCCTAGAGGCTCCACTTGTCCAGGTGGGGCTGGCTGAGCCAAGGCAAGACCCTGAAGGCCTCAAAGTTCAGTTGCTGCCGATCGGGCCACTGGACAGTGCACCTCAGCTCACCCCCCCACTGTCCCCCAGAACAGCGAGTCAGCCTCCTCCTCCCTACCCTGTTCCATGACACCCACAGCGCAGGGAGCAGCCCGGGCCCAGCGGGCACTGCTGACCCCACTTTGGTCCTGAAGCCACGCCTGGTGCTGAGGGTGTCCCTCCTGTGGGGACACCTATTGTGAAGCCTTGGCACTTACGGAATGACTTTGATGTCTTCCTTGCCGTGGAGGATATAGTCAATGACTTTGTAGAAGACGATTTCCTAGAAACAGACACATTGGTTCTGGGGCTCCCAGGCACACAAGAGACCCCAGGTGCCCTGCTTCCCACAAACACAGTTACACATGACCAAACGCTCACATGTAATTACACGTGTGCACGACAGATATATCCACCATGCATGTTTTATAAGCACACACTCACATACACCTACATACATGCACATTATGGGCACACATGCTGGTACCCGTGGGGCATGCTTCATGCACTCTGATTTGGATCCATCCTCCCTCTGGGTCCCACATAATGCCACACTCAAACTGGGCCCACACTCCTGCACATATGTGCACACATGCACACATGCATGTTCACAGGCTATCGCATGGGGAGATGTTATGATGATTGCCGATGAGGCACCAGGAGCCTGGCCAAGCAGAATGTTTGAACTTGTGAACAATGTGAACTTGTTTGAGGGCCACCCTCTCCCACCCTGCAGCCGGAATCAGGAAGCCATGGTGTGCAGCTGGCCGTAGCTGGCCACCAAGACTTACGCGGCCATCGGGCGTGCGTGGGCCCGAGTACGGCTGGGATTCTCCCATCAGCACAGGCCACACATCAAAGAATTCCTGGGCAGAGGAGAAGAGAATGAGGTGGTCAGTGCAGGTGCCCAGCCAGGTGGGTGGGAGGGCCCCTGAGAGCCCCAGGCCTCACCTTCTCCTTGGTCATGTCCAGAAGGCCCACCGAGTATCGATCACAGTTCAGATAGGCCCGCACGGTGTAGAAGGCCTTGTGGAACTGTCTCTCGATGTCTGTCAGCTCCTCAAACACCTTGTTGGCTGACCACAGCAGCACCTGGAGGGGGTGGCACACCTGTGAGCCTGTGGCCACACTTAGATGCCCACACCTGCCTGACCACACCTGGGAGGGAGCGACAGACGCTGTGCCCCAGGGTTTCCTCTGAGCACGTGACAACCTGCTTCCTGACCCAGGGGACCTGGGCATGTGCAGGACAGTGAGGCCTCCAGTTGTTGGCTGCATCCCTGCCACTCACGGCCAGCGCTGGCCTTGTGCTTGGGTAGCTCGGGTAGAAATCAATTGCTTTGAACGCAAAGACCTGGCCAGATATTCCTCCGACTGGCTGTCAGGTGACAGCTTGTGATAAGCTGTGGCTTATGGATATCAATTCCTTTTTTTCTGGACTTCAGGCTCTCTGCGGCCTTAGCAAAGAGAGTCTGAGAGTGACGATTTTGTGACATGCCCACGGGGTCCTGGACAGACCCTGCCTGAACAGCGAACATCCTTCCCCACAAGCCCCTAGCGGTGGGTCAGTGCTGCTGCCAGGCTCGGACTAGCCCCTGGCCCGCACCCCCAGCCTGGGCCACACTTCTCTGTTTCCTCAGTCACCGCCCAACAGAGGCCCCACTGTCGCCAGGTGTCTGCAGCCTGCCTGGGGCCAGCCCCTCCTCTCACAGGCAGGGATGGCTCCTGGAGCCTCAACTTCCCCTAGACCTCCCTGCAGGAGGCGGCCCCCTCCTTGTGTGCACCCTGCCTCCCGCTGTTGCTGCAGTGGCCCCACCCGAGCGTGATGACTTGGCCTCTGGCTCCCTCTGTCCACCCCCAGGAGATATCAATGTCAGGACAAATCCCAACACCCCCAAACTCTCTGCATCTTCATCTTCACATTGGCAGACCCTGCCTGGGCATCCCCACCCCTCAGACACTTGGCACCTGCAACTCTGGGCTCTGGCCTGCCAGGGCCCCCTGTTCCCCCAACACTCAGTCCTGCCCCCTCCCCCATTGGGCCTCCGGGCAGCCCTACGCTTTACTGCCCGGCTAGTGTGCCCAGCCTCCAAAGCGATCCTCCACTGCCTTCCCTCCATCCTGACCAGCATTCTGCCACCAGCAACCTCTGGAATGAAAGGAACACGAATTCCTACACCATCAACAGGCAACTGATAGAAAGATCCAAAGCCACCAAATCCACATGGCACATATCACGTCCACCATGGAGGTAGGAGGCAGCGCAGAAGAGGTGCTGCGGCCACCTCTACTTTCCTGCGTGGTGCTCATGCTTGGAGGGTGCACATGGCCAGTCTCTCCTGCTGCCCAAGGCCATGGGCTTCTGTAGCTTTTTTTTTTTTGCAATGATTTTATTTTATTTACTTTTAATTGACAAATAATAATTGTGTGTATTTATGGAGTACAATGTGGTGTTTTGATCTATGTATAGAGTGTAGAAAGATTCAATAAAGCTAATTAACTTATTTATCACCTAACTTACATTTTTTTGTGGTGAGAACGTTGAAAATATACTCTTTTGGCAATTTTAAAGTATACAATACAGTCATCCCCTGATGTCCTGGGGGATTGGCTCCAGGACCCTAGGGACACCAAAATTTGTGGATGCTCAAGTCCCTGATATAAAATGATGTGTCTGCATATAACCTCCCACACAGTTTAAATCACCTCCAGAGTGCTTACAATACCTGCTGCAATGTAAATGCTACATGAATAATTATTATATTTTGTAAATTTGCATTTTTTCTTTTTTAGACAGAGTCTCACTCGATTGCTTGGGCTGGAGTGCAGTGGTGTCATCATAGCTCACTGCAGCCTCCAACTCCTGGCTCTGGCAACCCTTCTGCCTCGGTAGCTGGGACTACAGTCATACGCCACCACACCCGGCTAATTTTTGTATTTTTTGTAGAGATGGGGTCTCACCAGTCTTGCTCAGGCTGATCTCTAATTTATATTTTTAAAATTATTGTGTTGCTATTTTTATATTTTTTTTCCAAATATTTTCCACCTGTGGTTGGGTGAATCTCAGAAATGGAGCCCATGGACGCAGAGCCCCTGCGCATCACGGACAGTGGTTACCACGTGGTGCGGCAATCACCGGAGCTGCCCTCTGGGTGGAGACCCTGTGCCCTGCCCCAGCCCTCCTGCTCCCCCAGCCTTGGTCACAACCTTTCTACTCTCTTTCCATGAGAGCAATGCTCACAGAGTCTGCACTGAGTGAGGGCCTGCAGATTTGTCTCTCTCATTTCCCTGCGTGCAATGTCCTCCAGGCCCACGCACGTGGTCGCCCTGGGCAGCTTCCTCATGTCCAGAGCATGTCCAAGCTCTGTCCTTCCTGCCCCCTCCGTTGGGGACCAGCCCTTCAGAGGCCCTGGCCCTCCTCTGCAGCGGGGCCACCGCCCAATCCCTCCACCCTGTGTCACACCCCTTCTCCCTGGAGCCCTCCCTGGATCTTGCCCAGGAGCTGCAATCCTCCTGTGGCCCCTGACTCACCGAGCTCCCACAGGGTGAGTGGACAGCTGTCCTTGACGTCTCTGAGCACCTGACGTGGCTTCTGGTCCTGCCAGGGCTTTGTCTGCAGTGGAGCATCATGGGGCAGACGCACCCGCCTGCCTTAGGGAGTGGCTGATGGGCCTGTCCTCACCCACCTAGGCCTGCGCTCAGAGCCTTTCCGACCCTTCCCCAAGCATGCCCGACGCCTGGCGCATGCACACTGCTGCAGAACCTCAGGTTCCATGAGCTCGGGCAGGGGTCAGTTCCACCACTGGTGTTAGTGGGTCCTGACCAGGACTTAGAAAAACAACGGAATGGAATATGGACTACTTGCATAGCCATGGTGCCTGCTGTTCTGTAACAGCCACTTGTCAGGCACAGATGTGTGGAAACATCAGGCGCATTTTCACTGTGCGCCTGGTCCACCATGGAAGCCTGACCCCTCCCTTGCATCCCACACACACACAACACTCACTCCTGAGACCTCAGGGCCTTTGCACAGGCTCTGTCTGCTGCCTTCGGAGCCCTCATCCCAGGAGGCCCTCCCTGAGCTCCCCCAACCCAGAGTCCCTGGTGTCCCGCACGACCCCCATTTGGTGCCGACCTCACGGAGGTCCCGTCTCCTTGTGCCCCCACTCGACCATGACCTCTGTGAGGTGGGAGGCACAGCTCTTCATGCCCAGAGCACCTGAGTGCTCAGTGGCTGTGGATGCTCTGCCTGGACACAGACCATCTGAGCTCTGCCACTTGCCTCCACCTGCCGCCAGGAGGCCCCATGGTCACCCCCCATGGCTGTCCTTTATCTGCTGGCTGGAGATATGCCCCTCCATGCACCCAGGCTAATGGCCTGGGAGCAACAGCCCCTGGAAAAAAAGTGACAAGCACCATGGACAGAGGGCAAGGCCGTGCAGCCACCTCTCAACAGCTCTGCAACCACAGGAAGAAGATTTCCCCACCGTGTAAAATTGGGGTGAGACCCTTCTTCCCTGTGGGAAGGGCTGCTATGAGCTGGGAAGAGCACCTGGTTCTGGGAGCCCTGAGTGTGTGTGTGTGCACGTGTTCATGTGTGTGTGTGCATGTGTGAGTCACCTATGCATCCGCCCCATGATGCTCCACTGTAGACAAAGCCCTGGCAGGACCAGAGCCCACGTCAGGTGTTCAGAGATGTCAGGGACAGCTGTTGACTCACCCTGCAGGAGCTCGGGACAATCTGGGCTGCACATCTGGGTCATCTGAGCATGTCGGTCCCCAAGACCTGTCCTGAGGCAGAGGGACAAAGTGAGGAGGGGAGAGGGCTTAGTGTCTCAGGAGAGACCTCACCTTCTCCTCCCCTGCCCCAGCCAGAACATCTGCTGTCACCCCCTGTCCCAACCTGACCTGCACCAGCCACCACCACACGCTCATTTCCCGCAGCCAAGCACCGTATCCAAGGTGGTCTAACCCCAGGTGGCCCGACCCCAAGGCCTCTGCACTTTCCTTCTTCTTGTTTGTGTTTTTAACTTTCCCAGGGTTGTCTGGTACACACACGGCAATCAACTGGAATGCAGGCATCTCAGGGGTGCAGCTGGATGAATTTTTATGCACTGCCACATTGGGATTAGGGCATCCCCTCTTCCCCTAGTCAAGCCCACCTGACCAGACCCCAGCGCGCTCTGCAGCTTCAGTGCGTGGCTGGCCACACGCAGTGTCCAGCATCCTGCCTCACCGCCCAGGCTCTGACTCTTGGCCGTCTGCTCCTCCTGCCCGCCCGTTTGTGGGCACTGGAGCTGCTTCTGTCTCGACTGCCAGGACTCATGGTGTCTGGGAGGTTCTGGGAAGGGGGCCTTGCCCCACGCTCTGGCCTTCCGGAGCCTTCTTCTCCTTGCCTGTGGCAGGTAGCTCCAGCTTCTTTCTGGGAAGCCCCCTGACTCCAACTCCAGACCAAGGGAGCCCCCTAATGTCTCCAGTGATGGCCCGTTGCCCTCGGGAGGGAAGCAGGGCTGAAGCCAGATACCTGGAGGCCTCCTGCCTCCAGGAGTGGCTGGCGGATGGGGCCCAGCAGGGAAAAGACGCTGGCAACTCAGACCCTTACGCGAAATCTCTCGTTAAGTGTTGGAAACTTGTTAAATCAAACGTTAGTACAGGGTTGGGGAGGGACACATGTGCTCCTGCTATCACCGGGCCTTGTGCCCTCGTCAGGAAGTGGTGACCCCTCCTGGCCTGGGCCTGGCCCACAGGCCCAGCACCGCCACATGCTGCGTCAGCAAAGCACTGGGTGATTGTTTGAGTGACCTGGGCTTCTGGTCAGCCTGAAAGCTGTGGTTTTGCCCTTCGTGGATTGATTAGGCGAGTTCTGGTTTAATGCTCCAAGGTGAAGCCGGGGTTATGGAGTTGGCCCCCAGTGAGTGTGGAGACGAGGGGCGTTCAGAGGACAGAAGTAGAAGGGGAGCAGGGGAAGTGCTCATTACTAACGGGAGGTGAGGGAGGTGTCAGGATGTCCCCGGGGGCAGGGGACAGACAGTACCACAGGAAGGCAAGGCTGGCTGCCCCTGCATGGGGGAGAGGGGTCCCAAGTCTCTGCCCTAACCCAGGGAGCCCTGGGCCGACAGCCATGCTGGGGAGAACGTCCCTGCCTGAGGCTCTCATGGATCCACCAGGGAAGAGCCTTCCCGGCCTTGTCAGCATGAGTGCCCCTGGCTGAGCACCTGTTGGGCCCTGGTGCCCCCTGGGGAGCCAGCTGCTCTAGCTCCCAACACTGAGCCATCTCCCTGCCACAGCCCCACCGACAGGAGGCCTGTTTCTGGGACATTTCCCCGCTGGCCCCATGGTAATGGTCCCTAAATCTAGTGCGTGTCCTGGTGTCAGGTGTCAGCACCAAGGCCATGTTTCGCCTTGACTGCCTGAGAGCTGGTTGTTGAATTCTCAGGAAATCTGAGAGCTGGTTGTTAAATATAGCCATTATTAAATTTAAATCATGTAAATCTATAAATTAAAACATTATATGGAAAACAAAGGTAACAAGTACCCAGACCCACTGCTGCCTCATAATTCCACTGTAGCTCACCATCCTCCGTGCTCTTGCGGCCTTGCGGGTGGTGACGGCCTATGTCACAGTGTTTCTCCCCCAGTTGCGAGTCTAGCACCCCGGGGGCTGTGGTGATGGAAAGTGGCTGCACCAGCCAGGCCCCCCACACTGGCCTCCGGCGCAGAGTCTGGCTGCCCCTCCTTGCAGCCTCCTGACTTCTGAACATTTCCATTTGCTTGCATAGTGAAAGTGTGAGGCCTTCTGAAAGTGAAGGCCCCACCCTCTTCCCACAGCTGTCCTGGAGTGGGCACATGTCCTACCACCTTTACAAGGAGCCATCGAGTCCCAGACACAGCTGGCCTGGAGGTGGGCAGACCACAGTCTTGCGCCAACAGGGCCTTCATTCAGCATTTGGTGCCACTCAGACAGCCAGGCAGTGGGAGGAGGCACTCGCTGGCCTGAGCAGGCCACTGGTGTGATAGATCAGAGAGAAATTCTAACGTCCTGGGGCCAAACCTATGGTTTCCTCTTTGCTTCTCTTGGGTCTGACCAAAGTGGGCGAGATGCTTCCCGGAAAGGCAGTGACCGGCACCGGCCAGGCAGGGTGCTCAGGATGGCAGCAGGTGAGGAGGCTGGATCACTGCTGAGGTTTGAGGGTGGAGGAGGGCAAACCACCTTGATTCCAGTGGCACCAGGAAGAGAGTCAGAAAGCCCAGGCGCCAGACAGGCCACGGGAGCTAAACTTTGCTCATTACAGACGTTTCTTTTCAAAAAGAGCTGTGAGGCAGCCTGTGCTTTGTGCAAGTTGGTTCCTTAAAAATGCTGTTCAGAGGTGGGGCGGGGTGGCTCACGCCTGTAATCCTAGCACTCTGGGAGGCCAAGGCAGGCGGATCGCTCAAAGTCAGGAGTTCAAAACCAGCCTGAGCTAGAGCGAGATCCCGTCTCTACCAAAAATAGAAAGAAATTAATTGGCCAACTAAAAATATATAGAAAAAATTAGCCGGGCATGGTGGCGCATGCTGTAGTCCCAGCTACTCGGGAAGCTGAGGCAGAAGAATCACTTGAGCCCAGGAGTTTGAGGTTGCTGTGAGCTTGGCTGATGCCACCGCACTCCAGTCTGGGCAACACAGTGAGACTCTGTCTCAAAAAAAAAAAAAAAAATGCTGTTCCGAGCTTAAGGCCTCAGAAACAGCCTTTTCCTAGAATAAGTGACGTACGGGAGGAAAATCGGAAGTGCCGAGTGTAGACTGAGCTTTGGAACTCCCACTTGGCGTGAGCCCGTGGCCTGACAGCCTACAACGTGCCTCCCCAGGTTGGCCTTGTTTCCCAGTGTTGGCGATTCACCTCCTGCTGCGTTCAGGTTGGGATGCGAGTGCGGCTCTGGATCTTACTCTCCGGTTTCTGAGGGGTGTGTGGGGAGCAGGGGGCTTGGTGAGAGAGGCTGAGAAGGAGCCTGGGCTGTCTGGGGGCTCCAGAAAGGGGACCCTGGGACAGCTGCAGTCTGGTGCCCGAGGAGGCCAGGGTGGTGGTGGGGAGGCGAAAGCTCCTAAGGCCAGCCAGGGACAAGACCTGCTTTAACAGTGTGGGTCTGATCGCTGAGCTGGCATGGCCAAGGGGCACAGGAGGACAGTGACCCCCAAGACAGTACCCAGGGGCCACTCCCAAGAAGGCAGAAAGGTGGGGCAGCTGGGAGGGGCCGGCATGTCAGTGGTAGGGATTAACCCATCCTGGCGGAGCACGACCCTGGGGGGAACGAGTATATGTGGGGGCCCAGAAGAGGCATCTAGACCTGCTGCCCACGGTCTGTGGCTGGGGTCTGTGGGTTGATTTGGATTTGGGCTGAGTTAGGAGGCCCAGTGGGATGAGGCCCTCCCCACTCCTGGGAGAAAAGGGGCTGCAGAGAAAGGGGGTGCTCAGAGCCAACCCAGGAGCAGGCCAGACCCCTGGGGCAGAGGCCCTGCCTAGATGTGAGGCCACCGCCTGGAGGCTGCCGGCCAGCCGGGTCTTCCTGCCTGGGTGTGAGGCCCACCTGGACATGTGCACTCTAACTTCTGGTGCTTCTGGGCCCAGATAGCGACCCTGCGCTGGGCTGTATCTGCCATGCTACCCTAAAGGAAGCAGTGTCCTGCTTCTCTGCAGAGATCAGGGAGCCTCGGGTGCCCATGGCACATTCACGCCCTGGGAGAGCCTGGAACCTGGAACCTGGAACCTCCCAGCAGCTCCTTACAGGGCAAAGGCTCAGAAATGTTTGCAACTACTTTTAAAGTTATCAGGATACAGACTGAGAATCAACGACTCTTTCTAGACTTGGCATTCAGAACACCATTATCACTTAAATTGTTATCAAAATTGAAACACTTAGGTACAAATCTAATAAAATATGTATGGAACCTATACACAAAAACGATAAAACTCTGATGAAAGAAAACCAAAGATTTAAGAGAGAGATTCTGTATGCTCAGGATTGGAACACTCATTATTTTTAAGATAGCAATTCTTCCCGACTTGATCTACAGATTTAATATAGTCCCAGCTAAAATACCAGTAAGGTATTTTGTGGGTATTGACAAACTGATTCTAAAGTTCTTACAGAAAGGCAACAAACCCATAATAGCCAGCACAATACTGCAGAGGAAAAGCAAGGTTGGAGAACTGATATTTCTAACTTTAAGATTTACTAGAAAGCTACAGTGATCAAGACAGTATGGCATTTTGTGAAAGAATAAACACATACATCAGTGAAACGTAGCAGAAAGCCCAGAAATAGACTCATGCTGATATAGTCAACTGATATTTGACAAAAGAGCAGAAGCCATGCAGTAGAGGAAAGACAGTCTTTCAACAAAGGGTGTTTGAGCAATTTGACTTCCACAAGCAAAAACATGAATCTAGACAGAGATCTTTCACCTTTCACAAAATGAATCATACACCTAATGGAAAACACAAAACTAGAAAACTTCTGGAAGATAACACAAGAGAAAATCTAGGTGACCTTGGGTTTAGTACAATCTAAGTACAAACAAAGTTTACAATCCATGAAGGAAAAAAATGATAAATTGAATTTCATTAAAATTTAAAACTTGTTTTGCAAAATCCACTGTTACGAGAATAAAAAGACAAGCCATACCCTAGGAGAAAATATTTGCAAAACACTGTAGTGAATTCTTACAATTTTGGGTCGCCTCAGCATCCATTGTGAATACAAGCTTAACTTTCTCGTATCAGCAGAAGTCCTCAGTCACCCTTGCGAGTTTGCATTTCTACGCCACACCCTAATGGCCCGAGCTGGCTGCAGAGATAAAACCTTAGAGGCATCTCCTGTGCCTAGCAGACTGGGTTCCCTGGACAATTCAGGCACTTGCCCTTGAACTTGAAGTGACCAAAACCCTATTTATTCCCTTGTGTACACTGCTGTTGCTTCTCGATTTTGTAGTCTCTCTCCCTGTCCCACCTCTCTCTCTGCCTGGCCCTTCACTCCAGCCCCCGTGACCCGGGACAGATGGAGGATGCCCTCCCATCTCTTGGCGACCTCTTTGCCAGCATCTGCTGGTGATAAATCTTTGAACCTATTTCCTACTGTGCTGGTGTATTGAAATTGCACCTTCCACATGAAGAACCAGGGGCTGCCCCAGGCCGGGTTCCCTGTGGGACGCCAATGGGGACACAGGCCGGGCTCCCAGCACCAGAGCGATTCTCAGGCAGGCACAACTGGACACGGGTCAGCCGAGAGCCACAGGGACACCCTCCAGTGTAAGCAAGCTCCTCGGGCAGGGGGCCCCTGGTCTTGGGGGTGGGACAGCCAGGCAGTAGGCTGCCCTCCAGGTAAGTCAAGTCCCCCAAGGCAGGCACACTGGGAACACAGCATCCAGCCCTCTTCATGTCCTGTTGGGGTGGGGCTGCCAGCCACTTTGGCACTGGAACCCCAATTTACATGAGGTGGCTCTCAAAACAAACACAAAGGACTTGTATCCAAAATATACAAAAGACTCTTTAAACTAAACAATAAGAAAACAAAAACCCCAATTTTAAAAAGGGCAAAAGATCTGAAAAGACACCTTACCAGAGAATACGATGCACAGGTAGCAAACAAGTACATGAAAGGATGCTCAGCGGCATTTGTCATTGGGGAACTATAAATCAAAGCAATAATTCGATACTACTGCACACCGATTAGATGGGCTAAAATTCACATAGCTGACAACAGCAAATGCTGGTGAGGATGTAGCACATCAGGAACTCTCGTTGACTGCTGGGGGAACCAAAATGGCACAGTCACTTTTTGGCAGTTTCTCACAGCGTCGAACATATTCACGCCATATAACCCAGCAAGGGTGCTCCTTGGCGTTTACCCAGTTGAGCTAAAAACACTTTCACACAAAAACCTGCACGTGGACATTTATAGCAGCTTTATTCATAATTTTCCCAAGCTGGAAGCTACCAAGATGTCTTTTAGTAGGTGAGGGGATAAACAAACTGTGGTACATTTCTACAATGGAACCTTATTCAGCAATAAAAAGAAACAAGTGACCAAGCCACAAAAACCCATGGAGGAAACATAAATGCATATCACTAAGTGAAAGAGGTCAATCTGAAAAGGCTGTACACTGGGTGACTCCAACGACATGACTGTCTGGAAAAGGCAAAACTGTAGACACAGTAGAAAGATCAGTGGTGGCCAGGGTGTGTGTGGGGGTGTTGGGGAGGGCTGAACAGGTAGGCCATAGCACATGGCGTTTAGGGCATTGGTGCTATTCTTTATGATCTGTGATGGGGGTGCATGTCATTATGCATTTGTCAAGACCTACAGAACTTTACAGCACAGAGTGAATCTTAATGTATGTAAAAAAATCATTTAGTAGGTTGGGGGATCCAAGAAAGAATGCAGACTGTGACAAGATAATCTTACTGCGTTACGAATGTCTGGGGTGGCCTCACTGAAGGGGTTTGGGGAAAGAGCTGGCCTGCGTGATTTTGGAAATGAGTGGCACCTCTAAGACTGAGGGCAAAAGGAATTGTTCACAAACACTGAACTCTACTTGATAAAGTAAGTCACTTTCCATGGGGGTAGGAAGGTTAGCAATTCTGACCCTGTGATACATGTGCACTGAAATTAAACAGGCAAGCGAATGGATGGCGACGGCTCCCGGGTGTCTCACTGTTGATGTGGGAATTCACATATCAGAGTAACCACATGGTAGTGGCCTAGGGTTGGAGACGTCAGTCAGACATGTGCTTTACTTAATACAGACACAGAAGTTGCATGCAGGAATGTTTATGGGTGTGTGTATGGACAAGGGCTGGATACACATCTCTCCTGGCTCTGTCAGCTGAGAGTGCCTAGAGGCAGCAACGGGCATGCCCAGCACCCTGATCTTGGCTTCTGACGCCACTGTCTGTAAAAGGTCCTGGGCTCCTCAGAGAAAGGCCCATTCTAGGGCCAGGTAGGAAATATACAGATGAGCTTGTAGTTCCAGAAAGTAAGGAAGTTTGAAAACCAAACCAAACCAAAACAAAACCCTGCAATGATGACAGTATGTTAAGGGGCACAGGTCCCAAATGAAAGAGTTCCCAGTGGCCAAAGCTGAGACCATTTGCACAACAAGACAAATAAATAGTACTGGATCATACCCTAACCTAAAGCATAAAATAAATGCCCATGAGTTCCCACTGACATAAACGATTGGATAAATTAATAATGGCAGAGAAGAGAGAAATCTCTTATGTAGAAGAATCCCACATAAACTACATAGCTATACTGCCCTACAAGAGGGTGGACACTCCTGAAGCATGGGCCGTGCACGGTGACCCCCTTCCTGAGCGCGGTGTGGAAAGCGCCATGGGGCTCGGCTGTACGAGGGAGAGAGCTCACAGGCTCAGCTCAGTTGGGAAAACAGGTTCACGTCATAGTCATGTTGACGTAGGGACCTCTCCTGTCATTCCGTTAAATGACACTTTACCTCTGTGACCTTATTCCAGACACCCATAACCCCACATAATTATAAGAAAACATAAAAAAACTTCCAATAGAGGGGAACCATGTGCTACTCCCAAACAGTGTTTCTCAAAACTGTCTAGGTCATCAAAAACAAGGAAACTCTATGAAACTGTCACAGCCAAAAGGAGCCTAAGGAGACGTGACAAGGAAAAGTGTGAGATCCTGGTTGGGATCCTGGGACAGAAAAGGACATCAAGGAAAAACTAAGGCAATCTGAAAGAAGTTTGGACTTCAGCAAAAAAAATTGTATCAGTGTTGGTTCATTAATTATAGCGACCTTATCACACTAATACAAGTTGCTAATAATGAGGGCAGCTGTGCGCCTGCGTGGGGAGAGGGCTTGTGCAAACTCTGTTCTGTATGTGCAATTGTTTCTGTAAATCTAAAACGGGTCTAAAAAATTCTTTAAATTGTCCAGAACAGGAAAGTCTATAGAGACGGAATGTAGATTAGTGGCTGTTTGAGGCTTGGGGGAGGTGGAAGTGACTGCTAGTGGGCAAGGGTTTTTCTTTGGGGTGACGAGAATGTCCTAAAAGTGGCTGTGGTGACGATTGCACAACCCTGGGAACGTATCACAAATAATGGAATTGCTCATGACAGGGAAGAAACCAAATCTGCGGTCTGAGGAACGGCACAGTTTATGTGACCAACTCTGGGCCCTGATGTGGCAGGAGGGGTTGAGAGAGGATCTTCCCTTTTTAAGTAAAGACTGAATAAGCAGATTTGTGAAGGGCAGGGAACTGGCCGACATAGAGGGAATGGATGTCCACGCCAAGAAGAGACTACCTGGGTGTGCACACCTGGAGGAGAGAGGCAGGGAGGGAGCCGAGGGACAGGTGCAGGTCCCATGAGCACATTGGCGGGGGAGGGGAGAGAGAGAAGTTCCACTCCTGAGACCAGAGAGCGGAAGGATGCATGCATCTGTAAGCGTGTGTGGTTGAGTGTGGTATGTCGCACGTGTATAATGTGCATGTCTGTAGTCCATTTGGTATGCAAATGTGTTTGGCTGGTGTGCACATGGTGAATGGCTTGTTTGTGGTGTCAGTGTAGTGTGTGGTGTCTGTGATGTGCCTGGTTTATATGTTGTGTGTATAGTGTGATGTGTGTGGCGTGTGTGGCATGTGTGGTATGTGGTGTGTGATATTTTACGTGTGGTGTGTGTGATGTGTGGTGTGTGTGATATGTGCTGTGTGTGGAGTGTGTGGTGTGCGGAGTGTGTGCTGTGTGGGGCATTTGTAGCGTGTGTGAAGTGGGGGTGTGTGCTGTGTGAGGTGTATGTAGTGTGAGGTGTGTTGTGTGTGTGGTTTGTGCTGTGTGTGCTGTGTGTGGTGTCAGATGTGTGTTGTGTGTGTGGTGTATGTAGTGTGCGGTGTGTAGTGTGAGACGTGTTGTGTGTGCGGTCTGTGGTGTCAGGTGTGCGTGGTGTGTTGTGTGGGTAGTGTGGGTGTGTTGTATGTCTTGTGTGTGGTGTCAGATGTGTGTAGTGTGCGGCACGTGTAGTGTTTTGTGTGTGTGGTGTGAGGTATGTGGTGTATGTAGTGTGTGGTATGAGGTGTGTGGTGTGTGTGGTGTGCGGTGTGTGGTGTGAGGTGTGTGGCGTGTGGTGTGAGGTGTGTGGTATGTAGTATGAGGTGTGTGGCGTGTGGTGTGAGGTATGTGGTGTGTGTGGTGTGTGGTGTGAGGTGTGTGGTATGTAGTGTGAGGTGTGTGGTGTGTGGTGTGTGTGGTGTGTGGTGTGAGATGTGTGGTATGTAGTGTGAGGTGTGTGGTGTGTGGTGTGAGGTGTGTGGTATGTAGTGTGAGGTGTGAGGTGTGTGGTGTGTGTGGTGTGTGGTATGTAGTGTGAGGTGTGTGGTGTGTGGTGTGTGTGGTGTGTGGTGTGAGGTGTGTGGTGTATGTAGTGTGAGGTGTGAGGTGTGTGGTGTGTGTGGTGTGTGGTATGTAGTGTGAGGCGTGTGGTGTGTGGTGTGTGTGGTGTGTGGTGTGTATGGTGTGAGGTGTATAG
>CAUYMX010028053.1:0-67131 GCA_963573855.1 Lepilemur septentrionalis | reverse complement strand
GATTAGCCCCTAATTCAACTCAATCCTTTGCATTTGGTCAGCAATATCACATGACTTCCACTCACTAACTGCCAAGTTTATACAAGGAATGGGCACTGAGATGTCTAAGACAAGAATATATTCACACTGTGATATGGTTCCCGTAAACTTTGCACTTGGCTATACCAGATCACCCTACCCAACTGAAGTCAGAGTAAACGACTATGTGCTTCTCAGAATAGGAAAGAATAAACAGACAATGTAAAATTCTTCCATTTTGGAATGATAGCATATGTTTCTAGAACCAAACTGATCCCCGGCTTCAATACTTCTAGCTAAGTAAAAATAGAGGCTGTTCTACCGGGAACATTTGTTCTCTAATTTTTCTTGAGTAACACAACACTGATCAATGTGCACCACTAAAATACTACATTTCTCAGCCTCCTTTTGGGACCATGTCACTAAATTTTGGACAAAGAGAAAGAAGCTGTAGTGTGGCATATGAACTCCAGAAGACCTCATAAAAGAGTGTGAAAAGTTTTTTGTTTTCCTTCTGGTATTCCAATAGGTATGTATTAGACCTTTTGACAATGTCCTGAATTTTTTGGAGGTTTTGTGGTTGTTCTTTTTCCCCATTCTTTTTTGTTGTTGCATTTCAGTTGGGAAGTTTTTATTGATCTATATTGAAGCTCACTAATTGTTTCCTTATCTATGTCTAATCTACTGATGAACCTTTGACTCTTTCTTAGTGTTTCTTGCTCTTTGTTTACATTATCTATTTGCCGTTAAATGTTGTACATGTTAATCATAACAATTTTGAATTTCTAATTTGATGATTCCCAATTCTGTGTCATAACTTTGCCTAGTTCAGATGTTTGCTTTGTCTGTTCAAATAATTTTATTTTTTCATTTTGGTACACTTTTTAAGTTTTTGCTGGAATGCATATATGATGCATCGGGTAATAAGGACTGAGATAAATAGGCCATTAGTATAAGCTTTTATGAGCTTTTAAATTTAGTCTAGGAGTTGGGCTGCTTTTAATGTTTGTTGAAGTTTTAGGTTCCAGAGGCTTCCAATTCCTCCATTTTCCTTGTTTTTGTCTCCCTTTGTCTTTGTGCTTCCCTAAGAACTTTTTAAAAAGAGTCTACACCTTGCAGCTCTTACCATTATAATCCACTGTTATAGTAGTAGAGCCCTATTGATGAGGTAGTAAGTTGTGGGAGAAGCAAAATGTTCTGTAATTGTAGGATCAAATCTTATTTTTTACTGGGCTTGTGTCACAAGGCTGTGCTCTTCACTGATCTTCTCCAACTTAAATGGGACAAGAAACCTAATGGGGCTGGAGTTGAAAAAATATTCTCCCTCCACGTGGGATAAGGCTTTGGGAAAGACTTTCTACTGGATGGAGACCATTCTGGGTGAGTTTACAGTGATTATACCTCCCCTCTCTTGCTAGATCCTTGGAGGGATCTTTCTTGACTCTTCACTACCAGATCCTGGTGGAGCTCCTGGAGGTAGTACCTACAAAAGTGTGAGTGGCATTCTGAGAATTCAGAACTCCAAATTTTTTACTCCCAAGTTAGTCTACACTCAGTAGACTATAGTTTGTCAAAATTACTACTTACATCTTCCTACCACTGTACAGTTCAGCAGCTTCTGTCCAGGTAAGCAGATCTTGACTATGACTATCTGATTTCCCTTTCTCTCCAGATTTGAGGCTGCTAATTTGTCCTGTAACCAGACCTCAGTTCTCTGATGGGTCTGAGAAAAGTCACTGATTTTCAGTTTGTTCAGCTTTTTGTTGTTTTAAAGACAGGAGTGATGACTTCTAAGCATTTTACATGTCAGATCTGAAACATGAAATTGAGTCTACACTTAGCAAAATATAACATATTTTGTGTCTGAGGCCAATATATGTGTGCACCAATACCAAATCAAATCCTATATAATTGGCACTTTCCCCTATTGTCACACACACACACACACACACAAGCAGAAAGATTTTTCCTTCGATTCACCTATTCTGCATGGTAGTGTAGATATTTATTGGGTTTAAAATAAATGAGCTTCTATAACTCTATTTTATTATTCATAGTAATTCTCATTATTTATCTGTTAGTTGTAGTAGTGACTATAATAATGTTTGCTTATATGATGAAGCACTGAGAATAGTAGACCCAAATATTAATTTTTTAAATACTGTATCTTAAAATGCTATTGAAATCTGAAAATTACATTTCTATCATTATTAGGATAATTTTTGATAAAACTAAAGCACATGCTTTTTCCTAAGGCTATTATTCATGTAAGGGAATAACACAAAATTTTCTGCTGTTTTATTTTTCTCATTGTACATTCTAGTCACTTGAAAAATATTCAGAATCCCTATCCTCAAGGAGCTCATAGGCTGACTCAGTTTGAGTCCAGAAGAGATTTAGGTCCGCATGCACTAGGATGGTGACTTTCAAATGTCAGCCTATATCAGGATCACATGGAAGTCTTATTTAAACACAGATTACCTGGTCCCTCCCTAAGGATACCTGATTTCACAGGACTGAGGTGGGGACAGAAAATTTCCATTTCTAAATATAACCTTTAAGAACCAATGTCCTAAGTCATGTCCTGTATAGGTCAGTTGACTTCTCTTTTTGTATCTAGAATTGTGCTATTAAGAATAGTTCCACAAATCATTTCTATGGGGCTTATTCTGTCATAAACCCCAGTTGAAAAAGGCTGCCAGAAAATGGCACAGTATTTAATTAATGTACCTCTTCCCTCTTCCTATCAACTGTTCAGGGACAATGTGAGAATGTACAATAATAAGCAAGTTTTAGCATCTATAAGATTCTTTTGAAAATCCCCATGCACTACAAATAAATTCTTACTTACATTTAATTTTATCCAATTACACCTCTTGGAATTGACCTAGGATTAGAGTAGCCCAACTAGTTTGAAGGAAAGTATCTGTTAAATATCTCATTTAATAAATTATTGAAAGGTTTGTAAACTGATGGGAACATTGATTTTCAGAAGGTACAAACAAGCCTTTCTTCTATAACCTGTTTCATGTTCATACAAAAGTTTTTGTGGAAGTTTAAGCTTGAAAACTAAACCTGAAATGCCTCCATTTTTTGAGCTCTTTACTCCTTCAGGCAGTACAGATGGAAGGGGAGAAGTGAGTAAGTGTAATTTTGAGAGCAGCACAATATTACTTTATACACGTTCAACAAAGAATGAGCATATCTCAAATCTCGAATATCTTAAGATTTATGACGTAGAACTTGCAGATGCTAGAATAGTCTCTCTATTTTCCTAGGGCCTCTTTCCCCCTGTTCTTTTAGTGAATCCTTTCTTGCTTGAAAAAATTAAATATGGACTTGAAATTTTTCTTCCTTGTCTTTTTCTTCTTTCTTGAGCTTAGCTTGATTTATTTTTTACTTTTGTTAATTATTTTTGTGATAGGTTACCCTTATCTTAGATTTCATTTGCCTCCCTTCAGTTTACTTTTCTCTGTGCTGCTTCCATTATTTCATGTTCAGAATGGTTTGTCAGCCTTTTGTTTTCTTTTTTCTACCTTTTATTTTCCCTTTGTTGATTCTCTAGTGCTCTTATTTTGTTGCCAGAGTAGAAATGAATGTGAAACCAGTGTCTCATGTGGATTTACTCTGTTCTGCATGGCATTTTTCTTTTGTGTTTTTGTTTGTTACAAATTATCATGGTTTATAAACCCGTCCAGGCTTTTCAAAGGTTTTATATTACTAAAAATGAAAAATAAAGGGATGTAGCAGATTCAAAGGAACAAATTCCCTTTTAGAAGTCACAGAGGATCCTAAAGTAAAGCAACAGAACAGTGATTGGACATATTTTCCAACATCATGAGGTAATACAGTAACTCTTATAATGTCACAAAAGTTAATGAGGCAATTTCCTGTGGAGAGACAGGATAGCACAGAGCAATCCTCCTGGCACCTTCTGCACAGAAAATGAAAGTTGCTTTGCTCACTGGAGATTATATTTTTAAAATAATTCAGAAAATTGTGTCTACTTGTGAAAAATTGAATCACTAACTCAGTTATATTCAGGGCCTCAGACACTTGATAGTAAGGTAGATATATGTTTAGCTAAATATATTATTTCTAAGTACCTTCTGGTCCCAAACTTAAAAGAAAGATCCTGATCATTGTCCATCTTAAGATCTTGTTAGCTTGCATCTCACAGATTTCTTAGTAGCAAGCACCAGAAATCACAGTGGTTTACACAGAAAAGTTCCAGGAGATTGGTGAACTAGGGTTAAAAGACAAGACAAAAGAAACAAACAATGTGTCTCTTTCCAAGGGAGGTTACTGCTAGAATGACAGCCAAAACCTTAGCAAAGGAAGAGACTGCTGTCATTGAGAATAACACTATCTTATTTGTACTTTCGACTGAATATTTCAGGCAGGGTATTTTGACTGGTGGAACCTAGATTATATACTCGTCACCTACCTGTCAGAATGGTGGCAGAAGAATGCACCTTCTCATCTGAGAAAGGGACACCACAGATTCTCATGGTGGAGCATTCCCTAAACAGAAAGATATCAAGAGTCAGGTCAGCCAATATAATCACAAACATCCCTGATATACATATTTTATTTATGAATTTCTGAAGACTGTAATTTAGTTTCACCTGGTTTTGAATTGTGTAAAATGGAAACAAAATGTACGTCTTTTGGAACAACATTCTTCTTTTGTTCAACATTCTGTTTGCTAGACATATTGACACGTGTAACCAAATTGGTTTATTTCCAAAGTGATACTGTATTGTACTTTATGAATATATGGTAATGCATACTTATTTATTATATTTTAGGGATATCTTACTATATATATTTATTCAATACAGGATTTTTCTAGTTTTGATTATTACAGAAAATTTTATGCATATTCTTTTAAATGTATCCTGACGTCCTCCAGAGTATTTACCTAGGGGTAGAATTTCTGGGTTTTAGGCAAATGTATAGATATTTATGTTTAACAAGTAATGAACAAGTATTTTTTCAAAATATTTGTACCAATATATACTTTCACCACCAGTTTGTAAGAATTCCATTTCTCACATTGCATTTGGATTGGTTAGTTATTACTACAATAATGTTGCTGAACAGTGTCCCCATCCCCAAACTCAGTGATTTAACACAGCAGTCTTTTATTCTCATCAATCTATGAATTGTATCTGCCTCACACTATAGTTGTGCAGGTCTGAGTTTACTCCACCTGTCCCTCTTCCCACTTAGATCAGGAGGCTAGCAGGGCTGTCTTCCATGGTGATACCAGAGGCATCAGAGAGCAATACTAATATACACACACTTTTGAAGCTGCTGCTGACATTGTATCTGCCAACATCTCACGGTTTAAAACAAGCCACATGGTTAATCCCGAAGTCAGAAGTAGGCAAATGTGCTCCACCTTTAGTGGGAGATACTACCTGGCTATATGGCTGTCTGGGTATAGGACGGGTGAAGAATGGGGCCAGTATGTCATCATAGCTCTGCATTCTCATCAACATTTGCTATTTTCAAACTTCTTATAATGATTTTTATTGTGTCTGTAACATGTGCAATATTTACCTGATTGCTAATAAGACTGGACATATTTTTATATCTTTATTAGCCATTTGCACTTCTCCTTTTGTGAAGTGCCCAGTCAAGTTTTCTGCCACCCCTTTTCTAAAGAATGCTTTATCTATTTATCTTGTTTGGAAATCACTCTGCATATTTTAATGTTTCTCTTTTGTGTCCTACACATATTTTTACCAAGTAGCATTTTTTTTTACTATCTTTATAATGATTATTTATGGAAAGCATTCTTTTTTTAAAGTAATCACATATATTCTTTTTTAATTTTATTAACAACTTTATTAAAATATAATTTATATACCATGCAATTAATTCATTTTTAGTGTTCAATTAAATGATTATTAGTAAATTTACTAAGTTGTACAGCTATTCACACAAATCAGTTTTAGAACATTTCCTGTGAAACAAAGCTATAAAATTTTTAGTAGATACTATATATAATAGAGGAGAATATCTTCATAACTTCACTTTGAGGAAGGATTTCTTAAGCAAGACCAAAAAGTATTGACCATATATCAAAGAATATATGTGAGGCGAATGTGATAACCATTATGTTTCCGTAGTGTAGTGGTTATCACGTTCACCTCACATATATTCTTTGATATAGGGTTAATACTTTTTGGTAGTGTTTAAGAAATCCTTTCTCAAAGTGAGGTAATGAAGATATCCTCCTCTATTATATATAGTATCTAATAAAAATTTTATAGCTTCGTCTCACAAATTTCAACGCTCAATATACGTCTTTCCACTTGATCTTCTTTAAGTGCATATTGGCTATTCTTGCCCCTTCCTACTGAAAATAAAATTTAAAATCAGAATTCCAAGGTCCAAAAAGTAATATTTTAATTTAAACTTGCACTGCATTTAAATTACATATTCATTAGGACAAAATTTTTGGCAATAGTAAATTTAGTGTTTTTTAATTCATAAAAATTTATTTTCACTTTTAATTGCTCCAAAAAGTTTTATAATTTTTTCAATGAAGTCTTATGTTTTTAAATTAATTTTATTCCTCAATACTTGATTTTTTCAGGCGATTTTAGTGGTATCATGAAATCTTTATTTTCTATCCATTTATTGCTAGAATATAGCATACCTTTGTAGAGTTTATTATTTAGTCCAGAAATACTGCGGAATTCATTAACTAATTCTAAAAATCTTATCTGTTAATTTACTTTTATATATGAAGTCTTATTATCTTTGAATATTGAAAGTCTTATTTCTTTTCAAATTCACATAGAATTTGCTTTAATTATTTGCTATATTGGCTAGGTCCTAAAGTAAAATATTGAATTTAGATGATAATACTAGACATTTGTTTTTAAATTTGATATGAAAGAGAAGGTTTTCCACATGTTGTCATTAATATGTTTTGTTTTAAGTTTTAGTGATATTGTGTATCACTTTTTAAAAAGTCCCTCAGATTTCTTAAAAACCATGAAAGATTGTTTTAAAATTTTATAAATGCTTTTATTGTATTTACTCAAAAGACCATTTCACTTTTTTATCCCTTAGTCTTTCATAAGGTTAAACTTTGACTAATTTTCTAGTGTTAATGTAATTTTGCATGCCTCAGATAATATAAAGTTAATCTTGATGCATTACACTTATATGCATTGCTGGATTCAGTCTGTTAATACAACATTTAGAATTTTTGATAACATATCATTTTAGACTTCATTAGAAATAATGAAATTTTCCTTTCTTTGTTGTCTTTTTCAAGTTTTGATATTAAGTTTCATCATGTTTTATTTTTAAAATTTTTTCTTGAGGATTTTTGAAAAACTTGGCAGTGAACCTCTCAACCAGAAGTTATTTCGTGGGTAGATTTGTGTATATTAGGTTAATTTTTGATAAATGTATAAATTTTAGGTTTTCTGTTTCTTCTTGAGTCAGTTTATATAATTTGTACATTTCATTTAAGTATTCAAAAGTTTTCATATTTTATAATTCTTAATTTTTAAACATTTTGAATATTTGAGATTTCTGAGTTGGTTTTACTTATCATTCTTATACTGCATTCTGTACCATCTCTTGTCTCTATTATTTGCTTTGTACTCTTGGATGAATATTTAGTTCGTTGCTTTATTTTTATAATTTGCTAAGATAAGCTTTATGATTATGTATATTCCTTCAATTCTGTCTTATTTCCAGAACTTAAGGTTTGATATGTAGTTCTTTTATAATTATTTAGTTCAAAATATTTGCCAATTTTTATAGTGATTTTTTCTAATGAATGTGTGATTCAGAAATTTTAATATTAATTTTCAGAATGTAGGAGGTTTTCTAATTAGCTTTTTGTTATTGATTTCTGCCTTACTGTATTGTGGTTAGAGAACATGCACTAGAGCTTGAATTTTCTTTTTTAATACTTACTAAATATCCCTGTATATGTAACGTGACATTATTTATTTTCTTATCTGTTACATTTTTGAATATATAAAAGAGCTGCTAACCAGATGACTCTTCAGGACAATAGATACAAACAAGGACATTCCTGGATAAACCAGGCTGTATAGTCACCTAAACTATGTCATGCATTTTTATAACTTTTCCATAGGCGCTTGAAAATTATGTGTATTCTATAGTTGTTGGGTGCAGTAGCCTATATATAAATTAGTAAATTGCAAAAGAGAAAAGGATATGAGTAAGCAAATATGTAATAAAATCACAGATCCATATTTTGTTTAGATTTTTCCAGGTACAATTTGACAATTATGGAAAACAATTTAATGAAGGAATTAAGAGATTATTCCCACTGTCCCTCATAAAATAACACATAAATGCACACAAATTCATAAACATACATTTTTATGTATGTTTACATTTTTATGCATGTTTACATACATTTTTCCTAAAGATTCACACCTAGATTTTTTTTGAAATTTTTAGAAAATAGTTTTTTTTTGCTTCTGATTAAAGTTAATGAAGATTCTTGTATATGTATGCCAAAGCAACAGTATCTTCTAAAATTACAAATTTGATGAGCTGGATAGTCTCAATGTACCTCTCTAGCTAATACTCTCAGACAATGCTGGTAATTTACTTTCTACTCTTTTCCACCCTCCTCTGTTCCCTAGGAAGTTGAGCTCTGTGGACCACCTCAGTCAAACCCTCTTGTCCTCTGGCATTTGTATAGTTTCAGCTTATAGGAGACAACTACGGGAAATCAAAGATGGGAAGATGGCAATGTCCAGATATTTATTGCCCTGGCTGGGTCTCAAAAAGTCAGTGGCTAGATTCCTATAAGCAAGACCCAAACTCTCTTTTATAGTTACAGGTCTCTGTTAATCATTGCCTAGAGGGAGAAATGGCTGTCCATTACTGCTAAATCCTGAATGCTTCACCATCCCTTATCTTTTAAGTGTCTACACTTTTTATAGTCCTTTTATTAAACACTTTTTATTACCCTGTTAATTACCTGCTACAATCCTGACCAATACAGTATATTATTATGTTTTTCTAATACATGCTAAATTAGTTAATAATTATTCAAATTACTTATACACCTAAATAACTCTTACGTACCATTAATTATACACTTAGCAATATTTAGGTAACACTGTTCTGTACACTATTTAAATTTATGCAAACTTTCTAAATAGAACTACAATTTAGTTTCTCAAGAAGATATGGAGGGCACCTTTCCAATAGTAGTATTTACTCCATAAATGTGACTTTTATATGCGATAGAGAATATATACAGACATAATCTATTAGTGATTACTGGAGACAATAATATAGTATATTATTTCTATGTATTAATGACCAATATATCTGAGGTGGATTAACAAAACTTCAGAAAGGCCTGCTCAAGACTAGATATCAAATTTTACCATCAAAGAATATCTAAAGTGTTAAATTCCCAATGGATATCATCAATTGCTTTCAAATTTACCATTTTCATCATGTTCATTTCTTTTTATTTGATTTGAAAAAACAGTATTTTTTCTTATATACTAATGCCCTAAAACACAATGTGTTGTAGAAATTCCATATTATTTACCAATATACAATAAATACAGTTTGCTATAGATGGACAATTCTATGAGAAAAACTGAATTACAGACCAAGTTTCCTCCCTAACTCAAAGGTAAGACCATACTAGTCATTCCAAGTGAGAGTGAATTAATTGTAGAAAAATGAGATAAATGGAAAACAAGAAAATGAGCCTATATCCTGGAGTTTTCATCCATAGCATTTTCACCAAGATAAAATTACATTTGGGGAACATTGGAATTTGAGCATTTGAGTTTTTAGGTAAAGGATTTCAAGTTTCTTACCACCTCTGTTTGTACTAGGATTCTCAAATTGGGAAGAAAGCAATTTGGGCCCAGAATTATAGACAGGAAGGTTAGATTTTTTGTCATAATGTGACTTATGTTAACACTCATTCTTCTTGCAATGTATAAATTCTTCTGGAAATCTTCTTACAAAAAGACCAGGTTGCTTATTTCTTGGCACGTTGGAATACTGGGAGATAGTCATCGATAAGTCACTTCATACGGAGGAGCCAATTTAGAACAGAAATGTACAGTCAAGTAGCTAACAGTAGGGTAGAGATTTCTGAGGTATGTAAGGATAGAAGAAGAGAGGAACAGTAGGTTTTCATACTAATTTGATCCATAACCTGGGCACTAAAGTGATAATGGGAATCTCATAAAGTGTGAATGAAGGTTTCCAACCAAGCTATTGAGGATGTTACATAATACATCAGTTATAAAACTACTTTTGACTGCATATATATTGAGTGTCTCTTATCTAATATCACTTAACCTACTGGCATTGTGGAGTATTAGAAAAAGTAAGGATTTTGAAGTTACATGTGTTGAAGTTGGCTGAGTACTTTGGGTGAGCCATTTAACCTTTCCTGCCTACGGTGTTTTCATCTGCAAAATAAAGATATAGAATCAGATCATCTGACAGGTCTCACAGAGCCCCATAAATTCTATGGCTCCACATATGTTTAATAACCAAACTCCAAGTGAGGTAGATATGATAAAATGGGAAGAGAAATTGATTTATTTTAAGAGAAAACGGACCTGATTTGGAGGTTTAAGCCTACTTAGATCTTTTCCTTATTGACTTTGTGATCTTGTATTTGTAACTTAAGTGCTATGAAAGTGCAATTTCTCTTCTTGAAAATGGGCATAATAATGCTTGACAAAGGTGTTTTTAGTAAAGAAAAAAATGGGAGGAAAAACAGGGACAATTTCTAAACATGATATAAATGTAGCAAATGGACAGTTATGTATTGGTCACAGATATTTGGTCTCAAAAAATCTAAAATATCTAAATTTAACCTTTTTAAAAATCACGTATCTTTAGCAGTCAAGAATGCATGACTTCTTTCCTCTCTCTTACCCTGTTGGGGATGTTTTCTTGTGTCAAGATAGTGGTATAAGAAGATTGTAGAGCCTCTGTTATACTGAGACTTGATTAAACAACAGCAAAGTTTCCACAACCTGATTTAGACAGTAGATTTTGAAATAAATTCTGGCTATTATGCCACAGAGCTTTAGGAGTAAATTTGACTTTGTAACATAACTAAACTTTCCTGAGTAATAGAAGCATTGAGCCTAGAAAAAAAATAATCTTTTTTGAATACTATAGGCCAGAGAGAAATTACTATGCTGGACTAACCCAACCATAGATGGACATTAAGCATCCCTGGACTTCCAGGAACACAAGGATTGAGTTGTTAACAGAAGAAAGTATTAGAGGTGATTAAGATGAAACATTTTAAGGTAGACTGATCACCAGAGGGGCATATTTAGCATTGTAGATCACCAGAAATTGAACCAAACCCATGTCAATAATAAAGAAAGTTTCAAACTAGGAAAAGTTTGCATTCAGTGACAATTGTGGTTTCAGGGTGCCTCTTTGTCTTAAGAAGCTGATTATTTTGGGGGAAAAAAAATGTCTGTCCTTTTGAGACAGAAAGTGTCAAAGGAAGAGAAGGTATTCTGGCTTCGTTCATATAGATCGGGATTTAAGGCAGTCTTCTGTGTGAAGTGAGATAGTAGTGTAATATATTTATCCATTTATACATATATTTATAAAACATCATATAATCATATGTACATATAGTTTGTGTACTTGCTTATTTTTGTCTCTGTATTTAGAATATTCCATGAAGGCAGGAATTTCAGCTCCCTTGTCTTGCTCTTAGTAGGAGCTCAGGAAGTATTGGCTTTGTTTACTATTAATGTGAATCAATAATTGAATAAAACAGCAGACATGAATGACTGACAAATATTAAGATTTGACACCTGTATTTAGGCAGGAAGCAGTAGCTGGGTGGCATGTGGATACTAAATACTTAGAAACATTGGAAGATAGGTTTAGTACATCCATCAAAATGGATGCTAAACCACATCGCCACTTGTAGACGCTGGGCTTTTAAAATCTTTTTGGCTTTTGTCAGAATTGTCTTAGATACTGGTAGGTTGTGTGCATTCTCTTCCCAGTCTCAAATCTAGTGAACTTCTAATCCTTGCCAGTGATATTCATCTTTCTGTATTTTGTTCTCTTTCCTAAACAGACTCCTTCACATCCCACTCAGTTTTAACTTCTTCCCCCACGTTTCCATACACCATTGTCTGGCTAACTTCTATTCATCTGTTAGCTCTCAGGAAACTTTATTTACTTTCTCCCAAAACTTAGTAGTTGATTGCGTGTGTGTGTGGGGTGTGTGTGTGTGTGTGTGTGTGTGTGTGTTTAACAGTAATCATACTTTCCTATTACCATAGTCCCCCCTGATCCATAAGGAGTACATTAAAAAAAAATATCCAGGTGGGAGGGGAGTGAAGAGATGGGTAAATTCATAACTAATGGGTGTGGGGCGCACTGTCTGTGGCATGATCAGGCTTGTAGCTCTGGCTTGTCTGATGCAAAGGCAATATATGTAACCCAGATGTTTGCACCCCAATTAAAAAAAATAGTGGATTCCTGAAACAGAATATAGAGCCAAACCCTATATATAATATGTTTTTTTCCTATACATCTGTAATTTTCATAAAGTTTGTTATGAATTAGGTGAATAAGAGATTAACAATAGCAAGTAATGATAAAACAGAACAATTGTAGCTATAATAATAAGTTATGTGAATGTGGTCTCTCTTTCTCTCTCTCTCTCACAAAATATCTTATTCTAGCTTATTCTACTGTATTCACCTATTTTCGAACTGCAGTTGACCTCAGGTAACTGAGATGGTGGAAAGCAAAACCATAGGTAAGAGGGGATCACTGCGTGCACACTATTTGGGGGATGGGCATGGTACAAAAGCAATTCAAGTAACCAAATCGTTTGTTCCCCCATAATATTCTGAAATAAATTTTAAAAATAAATACAAGCAGTTTCTCTTTAACCTCTACTAATCCGGAAGCTCAATGAAGCAAGAAACTATGTCTAATTTTCTGTCTAACGCAATAATCATTCAAAAATGATATAGTGAATGGATAAATTAATCAATAAAACTAAACCTCCCTAATACTTGAGACAAGGAAATTCAGGGACAGGTGGCTTTATTTTATTCAGGAGACATTTTATATACATTGCCCAATAATATTTACAATGCAGAATATGGGGATTTTGTAATACTACAAAAGTGAGGAAACATGTCTCTGATTTTGCTATCCAAATGAATATATACAAAAAAAATCAATGCCTTTTAAATTTTGTTTCTTAGAACTCATATAAACTGTGAGATTTTTGGAACATACACATTGCTTTGGTGATATTATGTAGATTAAACATTATATTTTTTAGGTATTTATACAACTTGGCATTTTGGGAGCCTAACCTGCAGGAAGTCATAAGACACAGTGAGGTGGGAGAGATAAAAGAGAATATCAAATCAATGTTTATCTGGTGAGAATAATGGCAGCATATGTATGTGTGAAGCTTACATGCAGAGGTCAAACTTTCCCAGACAATGCTATAAAAGTAATAGAATCACATCTTGATTTTAGGTAACAATTATGGAATTATTCTTAATAAATATGCATATGTTTACAATATAAGGTAGTCATAAGAGTGTGTCTAATCCATCAGCATTACTTCTATTAATATTAAAAACTACATACACCAAAAGGAAGAAAGTCAATAAAATTAGAGGTGGAAATTTTCCAAATGGGATTTTTTGTCTTTCTGTAGAATTTTATAAGAGAATGACTTTTGAAAATTCTACTAAGAAAACATAGGTAGAATAGATGAATGTACTATGTCTGGGAAAAAGTAGGTATATTACACATAGAGAGAAACAATCAATCTTAAATCACTGTTTGTAAGGAGATCCACCTGTGTTACCCACCTGGTCCCAGCCAAAGAATTATAAATATAATTGAGAATGTAGTACATATATAATATGTATGAATGTAGCACATATATAATGATCTTAATGCACTGCTTGAGTTGGAATCCTAGCTTAAATAAGTTAAATGATTTCTTTACTGCTCAATTTCCTCTTTTATTATGTGATGGGTAGCAATAGTATTTACCACCTAAATTTCTTGTAAGAGTTAAATAAGTTAGTATGTGTACGTATTATACAATTGTATGTATGTGTGTATACCAATTATCAATTATTACTACAATTATTTGTGTAGAACTATCATTATAGAGATCCATAGGGCTATGGAAAGGAGTGTTTTTGATTCTTTGCTAGTGCAAAGCTCATTTGACACTGATCTTTAGGAGCTTGGCTCTCTTCTTTGTTATATTCTGTAAGATGTTACCCTCAATGCAATAATAGCTAACATTTATTGTGTAATTACCATATGTCAGACACTTAATGCCTTTAATTATGATAAATAAATAAATAAATAGATAAATAAAAACATGAAACAGTTACTCTTATCATTCCCATTTTAATTTTATGCTAAGTGAAGCAAAGAAAGCTCAGTGATTTGCTCTAAGCCAAACACTAAGATCAGAGGCAGGGTTTGAAATCATACACCCTAAATGCGTGTCCAAGCCAACCACTCACATCTGCCTCCTAGTGAAAGAGATAGTTTTCTTTCTCCCTAAACTTTTCACCCTTCCTTCTCCTTCTCCTCCTCCTTTTCATTCTTTCTTTTCTTCTAATTTACCTTTTAATGGTTGCAAATGGAAGAGTAACAAAACCTGATTCAGTTCGTGATGACGTTGTGACTGCTGGGTAGAGAAGAGCTTGTAGAAGGTCCAGGGCTAAAGAAGGAGTGCTGGGTGGACCAGGGCAAAATTCTGAGAAGACATAGCGGTTCCTTAGATCAGAGAGTCCATGATCAATGTGGTGAGAAATCAGAATCTGGATATGTGTTCAAGGTGAGGCTGAAACTTACTGTGACACCATGTAATGATCTCCAGACTTTGAACCTCAAAGTATTTATCGCAACATAATGCCTACGGAAGTTCTAGAGTTAGCACTGGCAAGGGATCCATATGGGAAGTTTAGCGATAGAAAAATAAGGACATTGGCAAGTGGCCATCCTTTACAGACAGGGGAAGAGTCAGGTTTTATTGACTGGACACCCATACAATTCTGGGTGTCTTCCTTAAGAAAATTAATAAAAAAATTATTAATGCAAAGTGAGGTTCATGTCCTTGCAAATCACCCATGTAAATTAGTGGCCCACACGCTTAAGTTTTATTCTGGGCCACTTCTGGGGCCCTTTCCAGTTACAGACCCACTACCAATTATAGAATATAAATATGGAATACATTTTATTCTTATTTATTTCTAATAAGCCTCACTAAACATCAGTGTACAAAAATAGTTAAAATGGGAATTCCTTTAATTAAAAAATTATAGCATGTAAAGCATATATTTCAGATTGTTTCCAAGTTGCCTCCTTATGCCTTTTGTGATCCAAATACTTTTTTAAAATTATATTTTGCAAAAATATTACACAGTCAGTTTGTGTTGCTTATTATTTCTGTATTATTTTCAATGTAAAATTTTTACAGATCATCCAATACTTGTTAAAACACAGAACATGTTCAGCTCTGGACAGCTGGTTAGGAAATGAAATACAGATCTGAAATAGCTCAAAAATTGAGAAAGAAGTTAAGAATTTAGTGTTTTAAGAAACGATGAGGAGACCAATATCATCTGATAAAGGAGAGACAGCAAGAGACTGCAAATGGGCTGTTCGTACTTGACCATGCCCAAACTGCTGTCCTTTATCTTGTCTGCATGAAGCCGAGGAGGAAAGCAGCTTATTTACAATTAAGTCCCCATTTTTTTTGTAAACTCCCGCTACTACCACCGTCTGATGTGACACATTTTGCGGCTGAATTAGGGAATAGAAAATATATCTTTCTCAAAATCAATTTTTATTTTTTCCCAAGTGTCCAACTTTCCAATTTTTATAGCCCCATTAATTCTCTAAGTTCATGTTTTCCACACGTTCACATCTTTTTTGTTTTCCTTCTTTTGGATTCCAGTAAGAAATTCTTTGAAAGTTTTGATGATTTTCAGGGAACAGGTTTAGCATTTCTTTAGTTAAGAAGTTGTTCTAAATTAGCCTTGAGAGTGAAATAAAGTGAAAACAAAACTCTTCTGTGGCCCCTTTACTCCCCCCTCCAAGAAGAGCATTCGTGTGGAGTAGAATAGCGTTCTCTGCTGGTGTTCCACCCAGACCCTCTGACGTTCCAGGTAATGGTTGAATGGACCTATTTCCCTTAATTGCTCAGGTAAGTAAACTCAGCTTTTGGCCGAAGAGAAGTAAAGCGAACACACCAAGTGTCATAGATTAGTTCTTAACTCTTTGGCTCAATCTAACTTGGGTAAAGAATTATCCCAACATATTCAGCAGAAATCTCCGGGCCTTCAGTGATGCCTGGAGCTAAGTCTCTAGGTAGTAATTATGTGTCTATGAACTGCCTTAGAAAAACGTAGTAAGGGCCAATTACCACATTAAAATCAACTGTTAATTTTACCTGAGCCTAAATATCCAACAGCCTAAAAACTACCTAATTTCAATTTCCTTCCAAACAGAGATTACTAATTAGAAACATAAACATAAAAATGCAACTTTTTATTTGAACAATAATGGAAAACATTTGATAGAAACCATTATCTGGCATCATGCTAACAACAAAGAAAGTAGGGGGTGGGATTTTTCTCTCTATGTAAATCCTGGAAAAGGAGATGGGATTTGGTAAACACATGTCACTGTTTATTATGTTGACTAACCAGGTGCTTCGGCTAGCTTTTGCTGTATAACAATGTAACCCAAAACTTAGTGGCTTAAAACACCAACAACATTATTTAGCTACAATTCTGTAAGTCATCTTGATTTTTCTTCCGGTGTAGGCCAGTTTTAATGGTCTTGTGCTCTCATTTATCTGTGATCTGCTGGCAGCTTGACTGAATGCTGGGCGATCTCAGATGACCTCAGTCACGTGCCTGCAATTGGCAGGCTGGTGGATGCCCAACTGGGGTGGCTCATCTCAGCTACATGTAGTCTCTCATTTTCTAGTAAACTAGCTTAGCTTTGTTTATGTGGAAATTTTAGACTTCCAACCACAGAAAGAGTGAGCCCTGAGCAAGCATCTACTTGTGTCACATGGGTCAAAGCAAGTAACAGGATTAAGTCCAGATGCAAGGAGCAGAGAAATACGCTCCATCTCTTGATCAGAAGAGCTTCAAAGTTACATTGCAGAAAGCATGCACAGAAGGCAGATACAAATTTGTTGCCACTTTTGTAACCTATACTGTAGGCTAGTTGTTGCTGATTCTCAAATTGTGTTGAATTTAAAACCACTGGTGGCCACTCTTCTGCTTTTCTGCCTTTCTCTTGCAACTCCCAGAACATGTTTTTAATCACCACAACTTCCATTTACAGACAAAACGCTTTCCTCCCTTACCTTCTTATTTTTCTGTGTAAATATTTTGAACTATTGATCAGAGGGAAAAAATGCTATTTGACTTTATAATTCTATGTCATCCTGCTTGTCTCAAGGCATCCCTAGAGTTAAGACAATAAAAACTATATTTTATTTTTAACAAAGTGAGAGCATCTTATGGTATTTGAGAGTCAGTGACTACATGCCAGAATTCTCATTTGTTTCTTCTTAACACTATGATTTATGGATTGTGAATACACTTAAACTTCTCTGAAGAATTTCCAGGAATCTACTGCATTAATTTCCCTAATAAATCATAAATTTGAAAGAGTTGGCAAAGGCATACTGGGAAGTTGGATGACATACAGAGTCTCTACGAATTTTTAAATGCTGGGGGATCTTCCAGAGCAATAGGACTAAATGATGTCCTCTTGTAATATCTTCTCTGGAAATGAGGTGAAAATTAATAAGTGGATTTTTTCCAGTTGTCAGAGAAGCTCATGTTCATTATGTTATGATCTGATCATTACAGTGATTTAAATTACCAAATTGTTGGCTGTAATATCAGATAAAGACAGAGGAAGGGGAGGAGAGAAAGAAGAAAAAGAGAGAGAGAGAGAGAGAGATGATTTATTACAGAATCTAATATTTACCAATGGCATGGTTTTCCAAAATATTTTTTTGCAGATCATTAACCATAAAGATGTTTGCAGGAAAATTTTTAAAAAGTAAGAAAAACATGGGATACCATAATAAGATAATTTGGGAGATAATACTTATGATTTCCTTCCTCTTTAGATATTCACAGAATATATCAGTATAATTAAATAATCTGAAAAAAATCCTTAAAAATTTACCTATGTTTCTTTTAAATATAAGAGAGCATTTCTCAAACAAACTTGATCAGATCAGCTGGCCCACTCTGAAGACTAGGAGCTAGACTGAGGTGTGGTGGTTAGAAATGGCTGTTGCTACCTGATTGCAGGCAGCAGTGGTAGCCGTATCAGATGTCCTTTCCTTCTGGTACCCTGAAATTTAACCTCACTCCAGCTTTGTCCAATCATTAAAGCAGAAAACTAGTGCAGAGTCCCTATCCAGAGGGAGCCATTATATTAGTAAAATTATAATGATCTGAAGGGGGCAGGGAATAGGGGAGTAAGTGGCAATTAGAAGTTTCAGTTAATTTTTTGGTTCCACCATTGAATACATTGGATTTACCCCCTTCCTTTTTTCAGTATTTCTTTTAAAGTATGCACAGTGTATTGAAACATGAGGATGGTTCAGGGAGGGTTTATATAAGTATATAAGCTTTTCTTTTATAATAACTTCTTCATACTGCATTATTAATTGTTGGTTAGGAAAAAGAATGCTTATAGAAAGGTAATATTATCATAATTAAGATACAAAGGCATACAATGTATTCATTTGCATAAAAATAAGATTTCAGTATACTGTGACTCTTATAGTTTATGTGTCAAACTTACCTGAATTAATTTTGACTGTGTAACAATTATTTAAACTGGTTACTAAATATTAAGTCCTAGACATTCTTTCTCTCTTTCTCTCTCTTATTTTTCTTGTTTTTTTTTTTTTCTATTTTTTAATAGGGTCTCCCTTTTTTTCCCAGGCTGAAATGCATTGGCACAGTCATAGCTCAATGTAACCTCAAACTCTGGGGCTCAAGTGATCCTCCCTCCTTGACCTCTCAGAGTACTGGGATTACAGAAGTGAGACACCATGCCTGGCCTTTGATAATTTTAACCTTCCTTCACGGACTGTATGCATCCCACACCTTAGCTTCTGTCTGACCACTACAGATATTCATCTCTGAAATCAACCTGGTGAAACCACTACTCGCATATGAAGTCCACGGACACCTTCACACCCAATGCTGGCCTTCGCTATGCACACACACATAAACTATTTATGTGTGGAAAACTAAAAAGAAATAGTAATAAAAATGATTTTTTCACTTTTTAACTCATTACAAAATTATTCCTACTCTATTTAGTCCCCCTTTAATCCTTTAGAAGACCACATAGACCAATTTAATAGTGTAGTAGAAACTGAAAAAAATATAGATACCCATTAACCACTTCTCCTTATCCCTTATTACTGGTCACAAGTTAAGACGTACCTATGCTCCAGAGCTAACAGTGGAGACGATGTTAGTGACATTCTTGGATTGTGGTTTGGTGTTACTGCAAACCAGGAAAGATTCCTGCCCACAGAAAGTTTGAGGTTTTGTTTGGGTTTCAGACACTTATGAAATAGGGCCCACTGCTATTTCACATACCCTTCTCCTGTATTCTGTGATTAGTTTTTTGTAGTACACTCCTTGACCTCTGTCTATATATGTTATTCATATATTCTATTATTTTGTGCATATATATATGTGCATCTCTATATCTCTATATAGAGACTTTTCTGGCCCATTTTCCCCAAAACTGTTAAAGCAGAAACGATAATTTATCTTTCATTATTTTCCCACTCTCAAGGGTTATTCAAAAAAATAAGAGAATTAATCACAATTGTCTCATATGTTAAAAAAATTATAGTTTGGCATACTTGGTAATATCCAGGAATTAAATATTTATGACCAATGATGCTGATCAGTATTAGCCTCATTTTCCTCATTGTATGTTTCCACCCAAAGCAGATGAAATGTAGTAATTTATTTTCATTCTTATCTACATTCTACGTTTCTAAGATTTCTGGACAGACAACTTAAATATTAGTTACTGTAATACCAGCACTTTTTTCAATCCAGAAATTTTAATAAGAAAATAGATTTTCTAAGGAAATGGCCTGATGGAGCAGAAGGGCAGGAAGGACAATAGATCTATCACACCCCTCTTAATGTAAATCTAAAGGGTAACATCTTTTTCTGTTTTACTTTTGTTTCCTATTTAAAGTACTTTTTCATGTCAATAAAACTTTGCTCATAAGAGAGTGGAGAAAAACCTCCACAAACAGATGAGTCTGTAATTAATCTTAGTAAGAGAGACTCCATATGGATGTCTTATCTACATGTGCCTCACTTAGCCATGGGTTAAAGAAATGTGTTTCCCTGATACATATATCAGTGGATCCAGAGAGCATTCCAGCCCCTAGGCCCCAGTTCCCAGTCCTATCCCTGTTCCAAAAGGACTGCATTTGGATAGAACATAAAAGGCCCGCATACGCGTTGCTATATCTGACATCAGAAATTATTGGTAATCCAGAACTGTTTCTAATGTGAGATACTCCTAATGCCAAAAGCATTGAAATAATATAACATTTACTCAATTTTTATTTAAAACTGTATCTCCATCCTACATTATATTAAAATGATCTCTAAATATTCCTTTTCACTTTATTTAATAATAAGCAATCAAAGCTCATGCTTAAAATGGAATATGTTTGAATTCTATAAAATGCTTCAGGACAAGAGAGCATGTCCATATTTGGTTTTTCAAAATTGCATATGATCATCTAAACTATACTGGATGAAGCATATTTACCTCCAAGCTAAAGCATGTTAATGGTAATTCGAGCCTGATGGTCCCTGTAGGAATAAGTGAGATCTATTATAGAAATACAGGCAAGACTATCTGTGCTAATGGTTAACTCTGCAAATATTACTATTTTTATACCATTTTTTTTCTATTGATTCTTCAAATTTCAGCTAGCAGTCTTCAGCAAAAATAAATAAATAAACACCAGGATTATAAACTGTTAAGAATGAAATGCTAAAAAATGTATTTTTTTTTTGGATATTGACTTTTGGCCTGCCTATCTATGCAATCCATTCTTCAAAATAATATGGAAAACTAAAAAGTTTCAAGGAGGGAAATGGAAACTTGGAGAAATTTATTGAGACATTTGCACTAAGAATACTCACAAATGGAAAAAAACAGTATCATTCTTCTAAAGATGCATTATCTTGAGCTGTGATCTTGTCAATTCTTAGTAGCTGAGTAGGGTCAATTCCTCTCAGTGCTTGAATGTGAGATTTCTGGAGAAAACGAAGAATTGAAAGAAATGGTGTTTGTGATTTTTTTTTAATAAAGTATAGCTGTATTCTTTCAGATTTCATCCAGGACCCATACAGAGCTAAAGAAACTATTGATCATGTTAACTTTCTTTTAAAAAAATTTTAAAAAGTAACATTTTATTAGAAATGCCCAGGCATGGTTTTAGAATTAGTTTGTTTTCTTATATTGTCATTCATAAATTACTACATGATTATTGCGTCTGGTACATTTTGCATATTCCCATTATGGAGTTTCCTATTCTACATCCAAATAGATTTAGTGTAAGCACTTGTATAACTGTTCCCTGTCCCTCTATTTGCTTCCATTCTTTTTGCTGATCAAAAAGGAAAGAGGAGTAAGGCTAGAACAGCTGTTTTAGAGTGCATGAGGAAGAATGGTTTTGAATCAAAGGATAGAAGTGACATGGAAATCATTTAACCATCTGTTTAGCATAGACACTGGTCAATCCAAGAGTTTGCCAAGTCTAAACAGAGCAGGCCCGCTACCCACCCATCCTGCGTAGGTGGTGCACTTGGGTACCAGCTTCAGGCCAGGGGCCGGCATCATCACTCCTCTGAGTAACGTTGCTTTGCTAAAGCAGGAAATTTTGTTTTCCCCTTCCCTTATACTTTATTTAAAAAGAAATAAAATTAGTGCTCTTGTTATTTTGGTTTCTAGCTATAGACATGTGATGGGCTACCTTTCCTAATGACAGAAAAATAAAAGAACAGAGAAGGTATGTCTCCTTCCTTAATCTCTGTCAATACTGAGAAATATATTTATCTATCCTACCAAAGAGTCAGTTGGAATGAAAAAGGTAAATTATCTAAATAGGTGCTTCAACTATTCCATGAAAAAATAGTCTTGAAATCACAAGTGTCGGCTTACCTAGTTGGAGAATGTACAAACCAATGTTCATATTACCCTAGTGTGTATGATGTGCATCTACCAGGTTTATATTTGACTGGCCATTCTAATTACTGTGATTCTTCGTTAATACACACTCCTAAGACCTCATGGTGGTCGCTTTCAGTTGGCTCCTCTTATTCTTCATCATTTCCCTGTTTTCAAGTAGTTTTTTCCTAATTCCTTAGTGCCACTTTCCCGTGTCCCACATGATTATCAGAAAGAGCTCCCAAAAATACAGAGCTAAGCTAACCACTCATCTCAAAAGCCCACATTGTCCACCCTCCCTAAGTCTCTTAAACTTCACTTACTCATACATCTTTTCCTTTCCTCTAGCCATGTGTATATAATTTAATTTTTTAAATACTTTATGTTGTTAGAAACACAATTTCTATTATTGGAAATAGTGTTGGACATTTGTGCTGTTGGAAATTTTCTTCCTGTCCCTGGACCTGGGTTCTGAGCTCTTCAACTGTGTTCCCAATAACACTCTGTCCTTCCAAACTTGACCTTGTCCTGACTCTTTCTTCTCAAACATAAAGAGATTCATTTGTATCTTTAGCAGAAATGAAATTTCTTTGTGGTTAGTTCCTATTCCTGAATTCTCAATGCCTAGCAGTGCCTAGCCTAGAATATATGCTCAATGTGTATTTATTGAATAATTATATTAATAAATAAATAATGTTGGCAAGAAGCAAGGTGGAAAGGATTCTCATTTGGAAATTTTTCAATATATAAGCAAGTATTCTTTAAAACCCATGGCAAAATTATGGTAGAGCTATTTGCTACTCTTAAGTATACTTAGGTCTTCATCCCATATTGTTTTGCGAGTTTGAAAAATACCCTAGCACAAGCAACTCTTTTCAGGCATAACCTTGTAAGTATAGAGAGGAGACTGCAATCTGGATGGTGTGATTTTAGAAACTCCAAAAACTTTCTCTGAATAAAATTTTCCTTTAGACAGATGTAACCATTTCTGAAATTGGAGAATCGGATTTATGATTCAGAATTTTAAGATTTAAAACCTTAGCATACATGAGAAGATTGGTTTTCCTTATCTCCAATGGTCTTCCATTTATGCCAATGAAATAAAGTATAGTTTGTGAGGCAGGGTAGAGTTGGGTCCGAAATCTTTGTCTATTTATTTCTATCTTGTTGTACTGAACTAGAGTCTTAATTTTTCAAAACAATTACCTTATTTGTGAAAAGATAATAGTTTTATGATATGAAAATCAGTACAACACGGTAGATAAACAAATAGCTTCTAGGACAAAATTGCTTATATTTAAATCTCAAGTAGATAGGTTTAAAGGCTGTGTGAGATCTTGGATGTATTACTTAGCTATGTCTTAAACCATCTGCAAAAGAATACTAATATTTCTACTAATAATAGAAATATATATCTTATAGATTTGTTCTGAGGATTCACAGAGCTAACCCAGGAACGAAGACTGTCTAGCACGTAAGTGAGCACTTAGTAAGAGTTAGATAATCATTTTATTACCTCAATCTTATTGTAAAGATTGGTATATGATTGTTTGCTTTCATGTCTGTTAAAAACCTAACAGAATGCGTGTCATACAGTAGAAGTTCAATAAATTATTGCACATAGGCATTCTTTTCAAAGCTCCTTTTTACACGTGAAGCATTTCACCTTAGCTTTGCAAAGATTCAGGGCCCATTTCCGGTTATTTCAAAAGGGAGATCAAAATACTGGTTTAAAGGGGAACAATCCTCTTACGATTATTATAAATTCATGGCTCCAGATTGTTAACCAAAGCCACAGCATTTGAAACCTGTTTCATTTTTACTATAAAATAATCAATCCAAAAGCCTCATGTAAAATAAGTTGAGCATTAAGCCCCATCTTCCCCCAGCCCCCACAAAAAAAAAAAGCCATGAGGCTTAGAATACAAGGAGAGTAATAGGCTGTGATCCTTCTCTCTATTCATCCATTTGTGTGTGGGCATGAGGTGAAGGGTATAAACCTGTGGAGAAATACTCTCAAAGGTGGTGATCCTCAAAGCTTTAGAAATATCTCCCAGGTTGGCAATAGCTTTCAGCTTGACCTCAGATTTGAAGCCTGTCTCAAAACTAGTCATATCAAACTTATGCATACTCTAATATTTTTGAGCTTCAGTCATTAGATTTCAGAAAACATATGCAAAATATTCTCCAAAAATCAATTATACAGCAGAATAATACTGATGTTGAAATATTAATAAAGGTCCTGAGAGACTGTTCAGTTATTTTTGCTCCAAATATAGTAAATTTCTCCTCATGTATTATACATTGTTTAAATTTGTGTAACATAAATAATACATAACTAAGTAATTTATTTATAAGAAATACACTTTTTGTTCACCTTTTCTAGTTTCACAGCACATTGTTATTCATATTCCTCAGGTAAGCTAATCACCTGTGTCAGCTGAGTATTGGTCAATGTGCATAAAATGTGAAGCCATTAGGATGACTCATATTAACTTTTGATATGTGCTAAGAAGCATTAAAGTGTTTAATTTAAAGACAAAAGTAAATATGCATGGAGTGATCTTATTATTTTTATCCAATCCAGTATATTTTCTTTTACAAATATACTTTATTACTTTGAATTCAGTACAATGGTAATATAGATAAAAGCCTAATATTAAAAAAATAACAAAATGCAATTTCTAAGATTTTCACAAAGTAAATAATGTTCTGTATTTTTAAAATAGTTTTGAGAAGCAAACTGTTACAAGATGCAATCTCTTGACAAACACACTTTTTTCAAGGATGAGCCTCATTAGCTGGGAGGGATTGTTGCCATAAAGATTCCAGAATTCATCAGATTAGCCAAGATTATCACAAGTGTATCTAATATTCTTTGATGTATAAATTAATCTGAAAGAGTTTTAGGGGTTATCATTCTAGTAAAATTCTCCCCTCTCTTTCACTTTCACAAACCAAATGTGATGTGTTCTACTCCATCTGAATGCAATCAAATTCATTCTTTGGTTTCAGTATGATTTCATTTTCATATGAGGTGTTATGGAATAAAATCAGAAATAAATTGTCATTGTGTTTATAATTCTATTCCCAGCTTTTAACAAGATATCCATAGGGATTAGAATAGAAGTAGTATTAATAAAGAAAATAGAAGGACTTTAAGTTAGTATTGCTTATTTCTCTTATAATGAAATTCATAAATAGGCATAAGTGAGTGTGTAAGCACAAAAACCTTTCTTTTTTTCACTCTTGATTTTGGTAGACATGAAATCAAGAAAATGAGCATCAGCTTCTGTGTCCAACTTCCATTTTCTGAGGTTCCTTTTATTTTATTTTCCTTGTTATGACTCCCCTACCCCAAAAGCTGACAGAGTGCTAGTCATCATCACATAAAACCAATGTGGAATAATAATAGTAACAATGCTATCAATAAAGAGCAGCAATTTGCATTTTTTGAGCAATTCTAGGGTAGGTTCCCATTGGCTGTTTAGTAGCATCTCACAGTGAAGCAGAAGAAACTGAAATATCTGAAAGCCAAACGAGGATCAAAAAGTTCAGGGGACAAAAGGCATCATTTTTCCAGGTTTCTTGGATGATTTTTTACTCAGGTCATACTGGTGAAGATGTAATATTTGCTGATTTTCAATGTGACATGTATTTTTTCAGTTTTCTTGAGAAAAGACTAAAACTATGTGAGCTACGAGAGTGTGAGAATATTCATCATAGGGAAGCTGTGTTTGTATGATTTACATCTCCTCCCCTTTCTCATTATGACCTCTCCCTTCCTCTCTGCCTCTTTTTCTTCATCTTCTCTCTTCCTCCTACACTTCCTCCTCCTTCTCCTGCTTCCTCCATTTCCATATCTATGTGCATGTCTACAAATACATGCACACATATGCACATATACATATCTCTATATAAAGACAGAATGTGAGAGAGACAGAATGTATGACAGGGTATTCTGTTGTTTCTTTGCTTCTATAGAGGCCTCCAAAGATCAGAATAATTCAGTAGATAGCAAATCCTAAAAGTAGGTGCTGGAACATCTATGAAGAATAACCTAAAGATTGTGAAGCTGCTTTTGCTAGCAATATTTGGTACCTAATCCTAGCTTCTTAAGAAAGGTCAAAAAAATTCCTTAGAAAGTTAAACTGGTAGTGAACATTTCTTTGGGGTTATTGAAATGCATTGTGACATTTCTACAGAGTTTGGGGAAAGAGGGAATGGTATTCGGTATATACCAGAAGAAAGGTTCAGCCAGGAACCTCTCCTAGGACTAGCTCAGCCTAGGAGAGCAAAGACAACATAACAAAGGGGCAACGGAGCAAAGGGATTCAGCATTGCATTACAAAAAAAGCTTTGCTTAGAGGTTTTGTCAGGCCCAGCATGTACTCGAATTTACTGCGGGTTACTCTGGGAAGAAAAGAAAAATCCCTACCCAAAGATAGATTCATGATGAATTGTGCCTTCAGCAGAAAGTGACTTGAGATGGATTATCTTAATTTGTTCTAGATGCTAACAAAGTACCATAGACTGTGTGGCTCATAAACAATAGATATGCATTTCCCATAGTTCTAAGGCTGATGTTCCCACCTTTTAATATTGTCACATTGAGGGTTAGAATTCAATGCATAAATTTGAGGGGGACATAAACCTTCAGTTTTTTGCCTTTAGCATTTGATACAGAGCTGACAGTTTGCAAGATGCCAGCTGAAATGGTAACCCCTGTGTCAAAAGCAATCCCCAGCCATGTTCTTGTGTGTATATAATTATTTGTTTATGTGCCTGAAACAATGCAAGCTCTCCTTGAAAGAAAGTATCAATATTTGGTATCAGCCACAGCCAGATACAGCTATAACAGTCTAGTAGGAATGTTTCTGTCCAGTTTTTCTTTTCCCTCTTGCTCAATTCCTGCTCAGAAGTTGCTCCAAACATCAGCTAAATGAAACGAAAAGCAGGTGAATTGAGAAATAGGGAAGGGAAGGAACCAACTTTACATTATTCCTAACTGTATTTTTCTCAGGATGAGGTTGGCTCAAGCTAAGCAGAAGGATAAACATAAAAATAAGATCATGAAACTTATATATTACACTGGATTGAAATTTGAACCAAAAAAGGGAAGATTTACTTATTATCTGAGGGTGCTGTGGCTTGAATGTGTTCCCCAAATCTCACACATTAGAAACTTAATTCCCAGCGCAACATTACTGAGAGGTGATTAGGTTTTGAATGTTCTTCTCTCATGAATGGATTAATGACATTGTTGTGGGATCGGGTTTATTATCATGTAAGTAGGTTTGTTATAAAAGTGCATTTGGCCCTCCCTTGTTCTCTCTCTCTCTCTCACCATGTTGTTGTGGCTCCACTTGGGGAGGAGAATTGAACACAGAAGACAGACAACAAACGACAGACACACAGAGACAATACAAGACTGCAGCAATCTCCTGCTTGCAGCGGCTTTATTTTTAACACTGTTCTTTTGGCATCTGTCTCAGTCTACCGCAGCTTTTCCCACCACTATTTTCTGTTCCCAGAATGTTTTCATCTCAACATGGACTGGTTCTCACCGCTCTGCCTCAGGGAGTTAACGAGTGCATCTCCTCCTTTGCCCTTTCCTGTTTGCGGGTCAAGGCACCTTGGCTTGTTTGCAAGTCACAAGGTGTCTTGAGGCTGATCAACAAGAAACAATCCGTGTGAGAACAGGTGTTCCGAGAACTGCTTTGTTCAAACATGGCTGAGAGATGACCCGGTGTCCACTACACCATGTGATGCCTTTCATCATGTTATATAGCACAGCAAGAAAGCCCTCACCAGATGTAGCCCCTTGATCTTGGACTTCCCAGTATCCAGAATCATGAACCAATAGTTTCTCTTCTTTATAAATTACTCAGTCTGACGTTTTCTGTTATATTAGCACAAAACAAACAAAGAGGGTAATCAGCAAAGTTAAGAGACATGCCAGTGTTAAAGAAAATATCATTCTGACACTTGTTAAAATGGTAAGGAAGGCTTTATTCCAGGCTGTTGCTATGTGTGTCAAGTCCATTGCAAAAGGGAGAGAAATCAGGTTCAATTCTGGATAAAGCAAAGAAAAATGGAGATTTATTCCCATGGATCAGAGTGAGGGAAGTCAGGGTATGGAAATACTTAAAGAAGACATTAAGGGTAGGGAGACTCTTGCTAGACCAACTTAATATTATGTCTGCTGAAGGCAGGCCAGGGCAATCATACATTGGGGGGAAGGGGGATTCTTGCTAAGCTGACTTAGCAGGATTCCTATTACAGCTGAAGTATACACATTGAAGAAAGGGCCCAAGGATGAGACGTATTTGAAAAGAGGGCTCAGAGAAACCTGACTAAGGTTTGGTCAAGTCTTTGTCACTGGGAATAAAAGGAATAGAAGTGGAGTTGAGTGAGTGAAAAAGAAGGAACAATAAAGCAGGCACATGAAAGGGCAAAGAATTATTTCCTATTTAAGCCCTACAGAGCACATCGCATTCGGTGATATGCCTAATCATGATTACTATGTGCCATTCACTGGGCTAAGTGCTTTACATGCATTATTTTCCTTAAATTAATTTAAATTTAAATTTAAATTTAATTGGCAAACATTGCCTTATTTCATAATTAAAATAACAAATGTGGAAGATCAACTAGAAGGCCATTAGCCTAAGTACTTATAGGCAAATATTGGGCATGAATATGTTCTGGGGGTGCATTCAGACTTGAGGAAGGAGGAGAAGATATGGGGCTTTACTATAGAATTTTAGCAGGAGGAAGTCTGTTGATGCACTACTAGTTTCAGAAATGGAAATAGAGAAATTGTTCTTGAGGATTAGCAGCCATTGTTTAAGCAATGTTTATCAAGGTGAGTGATAAGAAACTGCTAGTAAAGTTATGTGCAGAAGGATGTGGAGAAATTGCTACAGAGAACAAGGACTTGTGAAGGCAAAGACTGCAAAAGAAAATTCTTCAGTGTCTCTCACACATGGATTTCATATTAGCAAAGCTTTAGCATTTATTCTTTCTTTAAGGAAAAATTACTTTGGCAATATTGATTTAGGGAATGTGATAGAAATGTCAGAGATGCATCTTGGTCATTATGATCTCTGGTTTTTCAACCACATTTCTTTCTTTCTTTTTTTTTTTTTAATTTCAGCATATTATAGGGCTACAAATGTTTAGTTTACAAATATTGCCTTTGACCACCCAAGTCAGAGCTTCAAGTGTGTCCATCCCCTAGATGGTGCACACTGTACCCATTGTGTGTGAATATACTCATTCCCTCCCCCCGCTCCCACTGCTCAACACCTGATAAATGCTACTACTATATGTGCACATAAGTGTTGATCAGTTAATACCAACTTGATAATGAGAACATGTGGTGCTTGTTTTTTCATTCTTGTGATACTTAGTAGAATGGGCTCCAACTCTATCCAGGAAAATACAAGATGTGCCAGATCACCATTGTGTTTTGTGGCTGAGTAGAACTTCATGGTATACATATACCACATTTTATTAATCCACTTGTATTGGTGGGCACTTGGGTTGTTTCCACATCTTTGCAATTGTGAATTGTGCTGCTATAAACATTCTAGTGCAGAAATTTTTTAATAGAATGTCTTTTTTCCTTTGAGTAGATACCCAATAATGGGATTGCTGGATCAAATAGTAGTTCTACTTTTAGCTATTTGAGATGTCTCCATATTATTTTCCACAGAGGCTGTACTAGTTTGCAGTCCCACCAGCAGTGTATGAGTGCTCCTAACTCTCTGCAACCACATCAACACTTACTGTTTGGGGACTTTTTGATAAAAGCCATTCTCACTGGAGTTAAGTAATAACTCATTGTGATTTTGATATGCATTTCCCTGATGATTAGAGATGTTGAGCATTTTTTCATATGTTTGTTGGCCATTAGTCTATCTTCTTTTGAAAAGTTTCTGTTCATGTCCTTTGCCCATTTTCGAAAGAGTTGTTTGATTTTTTCTTGCTGATTTTCTTGAGTTCTATATAGATTCTAGTTACCAGCCCTTTATCAGATATGTAGCATGTGAATATTTTCTCCCATTCTGTAGGTTTTCTGTTTGCTTTCATGAAGTTTCCTTGGCTGTGCAGAAGCTTTTTAATTTGATCAGGTCCCATTTTTTATTTTTTTGTTGCTGTGATTACCTTTGGGGTCTTCTTCATAAATTCTTTGACTAAGCCAATGTCTATAAGAGTTTTTCCAACATTTTCTTCTTGCATTCTTATAGCTTCATGCCTTAAGTTTAAGTCTCTTATCCACCGTGATTTGTTTTTTGTGATAGGTTAGAGATGTGTGTCCTGTTTCAGTCTTCTACATGTGTCTATCCAATTTTCCCAGCATGATTTATTGAGTAAGAATTCTTTTCCCCAGTGTATGTTTTTGTCTGCTTTGTCAAAGATTAGATGGCTATATAAGGGTGGATTTGTATCTGGGTTTTCAGTTCTGCTCCATTGGTCAATGTCCCTGTTCTTGTGCTAGGGTCATGCTGTTTTAGTTACTATTCCCTCTTGTTAGATTGATGAGAAGCAATAAAGAAAGGACTCTAATAAGCTCAACCAAAAATAAAAAAAGGAGAAATTACAACTGATAGTCTGAAAATACAAAATATCATCTGTGAATACTATAAAGACCTCTGTGCACATAAAGTTGAAAACATGGAGTAAATGGACAAATTCTTACAAACACAGCATCCCTATGCTCAATTGGGAATAAATATAATTCCTGAACAGATCAATATCAAGTACCAAAATTGAAGCAGCAATAAAAAAATGTTTCTTAAAAAGAAAAGCCCTGGGCCAGATGGTTTTACACCCAAATTTTACCAGACCTATAAAGAAGAACTATTGCCTCTCCTGCAGAAATTATTCCACAGCATCAAGAAGGAATAAATCCTTCCCAACACATTTTATGAAGCCAACATCACCCTGATACCAAAACCAGGCAAGGACACAACAAAAAAAGAAAACTAGAGACCAATATCCCATATGCATATAAATGCAAAAATTCTCAACAAAATCCTACCAAACCAAATTCAGGTGATTATAAAAAAAATCCATCACAACCATGTGGGCTTCATTCCAGAGATGGAAGGATGGTTAAATATACACAAATCTATGTAATTCAACACAATAAAGATCCTATGGTCCCCTCAATAGATGCAGAAAAAGCATTCAGAAAAATTCAGCCCCATTTTATGATATAAACACTTAACAAAATAGGTATAGGTGTGACTTACCTTAAAATGATACAACCCATGTATTACAAACCCACAGCCAACATCATACTGAATGGGGAAAAATTGAAAGCATTCTTGCTTAGAACTGGAACCAGACAAGGTTGCCCTCTATCACTGCTTCTATTCAACATGGTGCTGGAAATCTTAGCCAGAGTAATCAGACAAGAGAAGGAAATGGGGGCAGAAGAGGTCAAACCATCACTCTTTGCTGAGGATATGATCTTATATCTAGAAAACCCAAAGATTCTGCCATGAGACTACTGGAATTGATTAAAAAAAAAAAAAAAAACTCAGCAAGTCTCAGGTTACAAAATCAATGTACAAAACTCAGTAGCATTCCTATATGCCAAGAGCAGTCAAACTGAGAACCAAATCAAAGACTCAATACCCTTCACAATAGCAACAAAGAAAATAAAATACCTAAGAATATATTTAAGTGAGGAGGTGAAAGACCTCTACAGGAATAACTACAAAACACTGAAGAAGGATATACCAGAGTTTGTAAACAGGTGGGAAAGCATCCCATGCTCATGGTTGGTAGAATCGACATTGTTAAAATGATTATGCTACCCAAAGTGATCTACAGATTCAATGCAATCCCTATTAAAATATCAACATCATTTTTCACAGATCTAGAAAAACGATTCTATGCTTTTATGGAAGCAGAGAAGACCATATATAGCAAAGGCAATCCTAAGCAAAAAAGAAAAAATCAGGAGGCATCAATTTACCAGACTTCAAGCTATACTTCAACCACATATCTTAAACCACCTTTTATTTAAAAAAGAACATCTTGAGTGCAATTTTTTAAAATTAGCAAAATAAAACATATCCATTTAAACAAAGACACACAGAAAAACACATGTACACATACACACACACACACAAAGGGGCAGCAAGTATGCAACACATACCTATTTGCAAACATTTACAACATGAGTTTTCCCTAAAGTACAGGTAAGAGCAAATTGGGAATCTTTTCGCTATTTACAGATAGAAATATTTCTGTATACACAGGAAGGACAAGTGGTCTGGTAATTTTTTATTTGTTTCTATGCCTCACAGAATAAATACTGTATGTTTTAAAAAACTGGTAGATATGTTATGGTTTTCTCATTGTCTATGTAACTTGACCACATCTTAATTTTGATCTGCAAGATGTTTATTAGTTATAAGGTGAAAGCTTAAATAACCAGCTTTTATTAAATATAAAAAATATTGATTTGTGACTCACGTTATTTTCTATAATGTTCAGAAAAGAAAAGAAAATGCAATTGAAATATGACAGAATATTCTTATCATTTAAAATTTTTATTCTCTATTGAATGACCTTTTAAACTCATATTGGCATGTGTTCTCATCATATATCAAACTTGAGCACATGTAAAATGACATGTAAATGAATCGAAGTGATTGAAACATTCCTAAAACATCCACCCATCCAAAGTTTGTTATTTCTGAATCATGTTATTCCTCTGAGTGGTAAATGTCATAGTGTTTCTACATAGCACCATCCTCTGTGCCATTAAAGCAAATATAAAGTAGAATGTCTTAAATGAATGTTCTACGCTTTTCTTCAGATATTCTTCCAAACTCATAAAACCCATTCTGCAGTTTTGATTTGCAAGCACCTTCTTTGCCAACAAAAACCACCTCAAACTACTACCTGGATGGTTGTGATTGTTAGACTTTCTGGATGTCATAGATATTTAATGTAAAAAATGTGCACCTTGGCATTCACAAAATACCAGAGGAGAGCTTAATAGTGTCTTTCAAATGTACTCTCGGAAAAAAGGAACACCTTACATTTCCTCAGGATTTGATGTAGAATGTAAAATGATGGGAACAAAGTAACATTTGCATTTGAAAGATTTTCATTTAATTCCTCAGTTATAGAGGAGGGACAATGTATTGAAACCTTATTCATTCTGTGCTTTCTTACACTGTCATTCTTTATTTTTAACATTATTATTCATTTCTTTTTGTCTTTGCTTTGTCTCTTTTTGTTTCCTCTATTTTTCTTTTTCTTACGTTTTGAATCTCCCAGGTATATGAATGCCTTTAAGATCCTCAGTTACCTGTGAAAGCATGAAAATTAGTTCCTAATATGAACTAATTAAAATAATCATTAAACATGAAAAGCGACTCTCATCATTAACTTTTAAGCTATCCCAATTTTTTCTCTTCCTCTGCTTCTAAAGAGCATTTGAGATTTCTTTGTTCTACCTCCTCCTCTCTGCCAACCTTTTAGGAAGGTCAGCCTTGCTAGTTAATTCCTTTGGATTTTAAGCTAAAGGATTCTGAATAAAAAGGTCAGTGGCCAATTGTTTGGAAAAGAAAACATAAGAATATTCTGAAATAATATATATGTATATAAAATATTAGGGACATAAACTAGGTAGATTTTTAAAAGACAGAGGTCTGAAGGAGTTATAGTAGATGTTATTATGTCACATGGCATGCATTTAAAAAGTATGTTCTAGCTTTTTGGGGAATATCTGTTAAGAAGCTTGTGTCATTGAGAAAGTAATTTTGATTATTTTTTTACATTGTTTTGACTAATACACCATGATGAGAAATTGGCTATGTGGGCCACAAGTTTATAAATGGTACCAGTCAGCCCATCCTATCCCATCAAATGCATTTAGTGAGTCATACATAAGGAAAATGGGAAAAGCATTTCCCGTTAGAGAAACATGATGAGTGTGGCAAACTGGAATGGACTAAAAATACTTGCATTCAATATTTAATGAACACTTTGGACAAACATGATTGCAGCCTCAATTCACTTGACGGTAGGCAGTGTGGAACGTCAGCATTACACAAATGTTCAAAAAATAATAATTTTTTATCACACTTTCCATGGCTACAAATGAACAGAAATAAAACAGATAAGATTTGAAATTGTGGTTTAGACTAAAATTAATGCTAAATGTTATGTGCTGCCTTGACATCTGGTGAAACTGAGAGGACCTTGATTTGCCTAACTGCAAATCCCCTCCTACCCCAATCTTAAGGGTAAGGTCTTCTGGCCAAATAACCCTCTTTATCAAAGGGACCCGAGTAGCAGGTTTTAATTCCTTGCCAGCACATGAAATTATTCAAAGAAGCCAATCACATCCTTCCATGGCAATCAGGATCACCTCATCATCTTGATACTGCAAAGTCTGCCTCCCACAGCCCCCAGGTGTTCACTGCTTCTAAGTGCAATGTCCATGTGGCCCTTTGTGACATTCAGTATCTCTTCCTGTGGGCTGTGAGTATGTGTGACTAAAACTGCTGTCTCTCTGGTGTCAGGTGTTGTATGTTTGGCCATCCGCATAACCCCAGGGCAGAAATCCTTTGGTCACCAATCGCGTCAAGAGGAATCAATTAAAGCAGAGGGAGTGGCCTCATACAGATATGTTCAATAATGATGTGTTGAAATGAATTTGTATAATACTTATGATTAAGAACAAATACAAGAGTTAATACAAAATTTTCATGTTTCAACTTACATTGTTTGCAAAGAACCAAGGTATTTCCAGATACTGAAAGTTACATCACCCAGCTTCACAAAACTGATAAATCTCTATTCCATGAAGGAGAAGATGTTTTGCAACAGTTAGAGTGTAGAAATAAGTACCAAATTATTTCTGAAGGGCTGTTTTGAGAACAGTTCTTTCCTTGGGGCTTCAGAAGAGTTTGGTCTTTAGCCTCCAGTAGCCTGAAACTGCCTCAGGACAGAAACATCTTCAGTGCTCCTTCCTTTCATTTTTCTGCCTCTAGGCTGTGTTAAGAGGGAAAAATAGCATCTTGGCTTGCTATAACTTATAAAAAGTTTTCCTGTCTGGTTGTGTAAAGAAAGGCATTGGGGATTTGTTTATGTGTTGCTTCACACATTTTACTACATCCCACATAAAAAAAAATCAGATAACTCATCATGTGTATATTGCAGAATGATATGAGCACCCCAAGAGCAAGATGTTTTGCTGCTTAATCTTTTAAAACTTGCACAATATTTAACATACAGTAGTTACTCAATAAATATTTGATGACTGAATATATATAAATAATATTGTGAGCAGGTATTCTGGTAGATTGCTAGAAAGTGTGTTAGGTAAATTATGCAATTATTATTATTATGCAATTTTACTTGTATTTCTTGTAACTTTCTTTTAATATATAATTTCTCACAATATTTGTCATTATAATCAATATGTTTCATAGTTGCTATTTCAATTGGGTTTAATTTTTTTCTTTTCTCCTTAACTGACTTTCATTAATATTAAATGATACACAATCTTTAATGCTAAATCAAATAAAGTCTGCTTTTGTGAATTCATAGACTGTCACCACCGATAATAATAGTGGATGTGCCTTAAATCCTTAATGACCTTTTCACAATTAAAGATCTATGGAGTTGATCAACACATACTATCATTTTGTGCCTTTGTCACCAATAGCCTATTTTGTGTTTTTGGGTTTTTTTTTTTTTTTTTTTTTTTTTTTGTTTTAATAAAAACCACATAAGGAAGAAGTCTATAAATGTAGAACAATTACATCTTATAGGCTTTTTCCCCCCTCTGGGGAACCTTAACTAATGCATTAGCAGAAATGAAATTTAAGACCAGTTCTTTGTCTGTGAAGCCTGAGAGTCCTTGAATTCTGGGGATAAAACTAACTCAAATTATGCTGTTCCTCTTTGTTATGTGCATGTCTTTCTGTAATGTGTGTCTGTGTTTCTGCTTAACACCACTTCGGTCCACCACCCATCTCCATGTTTAGTCCATATGGCCCTGATAGGACACACTCCATCCCTGGGCATAGGGCAGGGCACATATTGCAGGACTGGCTAATTAGAATAGTGATTTTTCTGGGCACAGTGATTGGATTAATGAGTCCAAACAGATTGAGGCCAGTTAAAGCCTTCCTGGAACTATCATGAAAGAGGGGCTGCCATCAGGAATTCTTCTCACTGACTACAGTGTAAAGATTCACGTATGTATAAAGCTGTCACAGGGTTAAGGAAGCAAAGAAGAAGGGAAAGCAATGCAATGGACACAGGCTGAATGTTAGTGAATCATTTGAGCTCTTGGGGCTAGCGTCACTTGACCGCACTTAATTTTCTGACTTTCTATATTCTGATTGTGGAAACTAATTTATCATTTAATTTAAATTAGTTGGGGTTGTATTTCTTCCACTGGAAACAATAAAATACTTGAGTAACACTATGTAACACCATTAACCATGATTTTTTGTTGTTTTGGTTTTTTAATTTTTAATTTTTTAATCTTACTTTTTTAACTCAGAAAATGTTGTCACATTTAATATGCTGACAAGCATCACCATGTGAGAAATTTTAGCATATACAACATGTTGTGATTAAATATCTATGCAGTTATTCATCAAAGTAATATGTACAATTTATTATCACAGAGGTGGACCTTCCATGATACTTACAGATGCATGTAACCTTCCATCTTTATAGAACCATTTGGTTTTCATTAGTTATCTCATTCAGATATTCATCAGGCCCTTTACATAGAACAGGTATGATGACTGGAATGTATTGATGTGAACTGTCAATGTTTTAAATGACTGAATATGGAACAACTAATAAATAGCAGTTAAAGACCACATATGTATACCACCAAAATACACATAGTCACCGAATCACAAATGCTGAATTAGCGATTGCCACATATATATGAATATTCTTATATATTTTAGTAATACATTAAATATACATTATATAACTTGATTATATAGTGAGTCATATTATTAGTGCTTAAATACATCTAGAGGTAATACTGTGGATTCAGAATAGTCATATTCTTCAAACTGGTTTTGTTCCAATTAATCTCCCTACAAACTAAATCTGATCAGGTCCCTACTCTACAAAGAAAAAAAAAAAAAATCCCGGTTCTCCTTTGATGGAAGGATAATGTCTAAACTCTTTATAATTCGCTTTTTTACTCCAGACAGTCAAGGGCCCTCATCAAATGTACAATCTGGCCACTTAAAATATTATCACTATTTCCTGAATTCAACAAGGCCTTTATACCCATCCAATTTTGCTCATACATTCTTCTGCCCTAAGTGACCCTCACCCTTTTTTTTTTCTTTGCCTACCTCTTATTTATTCATCAAGTTGTCAGTTGACTGCTATCTTTAAGGCTTCTTTGACTCCTTCAGACAGAATAATTCATATTTTTCTTCTTAATCTTGTTTTCTTTTCTTCATACCTTTGATATTGTATTTATTTCCCTGGAATATAATAATAGCAGATTAAGTCTTTGTCTGAAAAGACCGTGAGTCCCTCAGGGTCTAGTTTCGTATGTGCTTGACTTTCATATTTTTGGTATTAAGAAATATGACTTAGACATAGCAAATACCCATTAATTATTTTAAGCATTTTAATAAATCTATAAAAAAATAAATTAATGAATGATATTTTTTTCTAACTATCTAATCTATGCTTTTAGAAGTGTATTCTTTATTATGGTCATGAATCAGAAAAGACCTAATGAGAAAAGAGACAAAATCTGTGTATAGAGGATTTAGACACTATTATCCCATTTTGGAGCAAAGAAAATACTTTTAAAGAGATTGTTAGGGACATATTAACTGAAACTTTATTTCTCTGATATACAATCCAGTGCTCTTTTGAAAGAGTTTTGAAGATTTCTATAATATTTTTGTCTTTCAAGTTAAAAAGAGAATAAAGTAAATTTTATTACAGCTTTATAGTTTTAGGGATATCTAATTTCTGTCTAAGAAATTAGACATTGAATGAAATGAAGCATAAACCTAAGTAATGCTAATTTACTCCTCAATTCACTTTATATGCATTTACACTAGAATTGTACTAATAAAATACATTTAGTCCTCCATATTTGTGGGTTCCACATTCATGGATTCAACCAACCACAGATAGAAAATATTCTGAAAAAAAAAAGAATGGTTGCATTTGCACTGAATATGTGCAGACTTATTTTTTCTTGTCATTATTCCTTAAGCAATACAGTATAACTACCATTTACATAGATGTATGTTATAATAGGTATTATAGGTAATCTACAGATGAGTTATAAAGTATATGAGAGAATGTGTGTAAGTTATATGCAAACACCATTTCAATAAGGGACTTTAGTATCCATGGATTTTGCTATGCATGTTGGGCTCTGGGACCAATCCCTCTTGATATGGAGGGACAGCTGTATACAAATATTGTTATTAGATTTCAATAAATTATAGCACAAAAAGTACAAACCATAATAGAAAAAAATGAATGAATTTGACTGTATTAAAATAAATAACTTTTATTCATTAAAACACACTCTTGAAAGAATTAAAAGGCAACTCACAGAGTGGGAGAAGATACTTTCAATATGTATATGTACAACAAAAGGCTTTTATCCAGAATATATATAATGAATGATTGCTCAACACATTTAAAAGAGAGAAAACCCAATAGAAAAATAGGCAAAAGTCTTGAACAGTTAATTCACAATGAATACATCAAAATGGCCAAAAGCATATCAAAAGGTATTAAACTTTAATAGTCACAGGAAATTGCAAGCTATAAAACACAATATAGCATCTGTTCACCCATCCGAAGGCAAAAATGGGAAAAGATGGAAAATATCAGTTGCTGATGGAAAAGCAAAGCAAATATAACCTTCATTCCCATTGCTGAGAATGTAAATTGGTATAACTACTTTGTAAAACTCAAAGTATTGAGGTTATTAAGCAGAAAATGTACAATTTCCTTAAGTGTTAAGTTTGACAGTTGATATCTCTGACATTTCACATTGACACTTCTTTTATGTTTATTGCAAAAGTAGATCTTCAGTCTTGCAAAAGCATATTTTGGCTTCTGATTATCTTTTCAAAAATTTTTTAAAGCAATTTTTGTGAAACCAGGATAAGTCAAAAATTCATGTTATTTTCAAATACAAGTTCCGTCATGGAACCAGTGCTTTTCAGACAGTTCGAAATATCAAAAAGTGTTTGGGAAGAATGTGGCTAATGAAGGCACAGTACATCGATGGTTTGAGAAGTTACATTCTGGGTGATTTTATTCTTGAAAATGAGCCACGTGGACAACCTGAGACCACAGTGGATAATGATGAGCTGAAAGCTGTACTGGAAGCAAATCCATCTCAACGTATGCATGAATTAGCAGCAAAGTTTGACGTTACTATTCCAGCAATATTGGACTATTTGAAACAAATTGGCAAAGTAAAGAAGGCGGATAGATGGGTTCTGCGTGAATTAAACAACTATCAGACGAGAAATTGTCTGGAAGCTTGCCTATCTTTGCTGTCACAACATAAAGGCAAACCATTTCTATACTATATTGTTATGTGTGATGAAAATGAATTATTTTTGACAATTGCAAGCAATCGGCAACAATGCTTGGATAAAGATGAAGTGGTGAAACATAGTCCAGAACTGGATATTCATCAAAAAAAAAAAAAAATGGTGTCTGTTTGGTGGTCCAGCACTAGTATTATCCACTATAGTTCATGCAACCTGGTAAATAGATTATAGTGGATGTCTACTGCAACCAATTGGACAAAATGATGAGGATGCTTGTGATTAAGCAGCTGAGATGGGTCAACAGAGACAGGCCGATCCTCTTGCAAGACAACGCTCGACCATACGTCACACAAACCTTGCTGCTCAAACTACAGAGACTGGACTTGGAAACTCTCTGTCATCTATTGTATTCACCAGACCTTGCATCAAGTGCTACTACTTCTTCGAGGCTTTGGACCACTTCAAGCAAGGAAAAATATTTAAGTCTCAACAAGCTGTGGGAAAAACCTTTTGCGATTTCATCACCACTTGCTTTTCAAGCTTCTTTACTGCTGGCATAAACAAATTACTGATAAGATCACTGTGTTTATAGTATGCACCTAAAACTGTGTTTATAGTTTAGGAGCATACTTTAATTGTGCTCCTTTTTTTGAGATATAATAGATTAAATTTTTGATTAAAAATGGGACACTTCATATTTAGTGACCTAAATGGCTACTAAAGCCGAACTACTGCATACTCTGTAAGACAAATATTCTAGTCCTTTATATACCCAATAGTAATGTATTCTTGTGTTCACCCTAAAGAATGGACCATGATGTTTACTGATGCATTATGATAAATAACAAATGCGCAGAAATCTGAAGGCCCATATCAGTTGACTGAATAAATAATATGCGGTACATTAACATAATGCAATAATATAGCAATGGAAATGAACAGTTTAAAACTTCAGACAGAAAGGATAATTCTCATAAACATAATGTTAAGTGGAGAAACCAAACACACACAAACCAACCCAAAAACACAAACTATATGATTCCATTTACCTAACATTAATAATGAACAAACAAAAGAAAGAGCAAAATTAAGCTATATTAGACCCTGTGTTATTAATTGCTTCTGTGGAAAATAGTACCTGGAAAAAAACTATCTGGCTTCTAGGACGTGGTAATGTTCTGTTCCTTGATCTAGGTACATACAGTTGGGAAAAATTCATTGAGCTGTGTACTTATAATATTTGGACTTTTCTGTATGCAGAAAATATAAAGTTAAAATTATAAATTCTTACTAACGTTTTATTATAGTACTGAAAATAAAATAGTTCATACTCCTGCTAAAGGTGAGAGCTAACCCAAGTGTTGATTCAATTCTGAAAACTTACTGTTTCATTTTAGTGAAACTTTTCTCATTATTGTATCATGAACATGATAATGGGATCCAGTCACTGAGTAAATCAGGATTTCTTCTTCCACAGACCAGTCTTTTAATTACCTGGACAAGAAATACATAGTTATTTCATGATGTTTTCCAGAACACATGAAACATGAGTTTCACTGTCTTTAAAGATATTGCTTAAATTTAGTGGATTGCTCTTTTGGTTTTAATCATGTACATAGTGTTCCAACATCTACTAAACCTAATTCACTGATTTCTCATATTCTTTTTATGTTAATAAAACTGATATGTTGAACTATCTTCAATATTTTTGGTCACTATTATAAAACACAACATACACAATACTTAGATTAAAACTCACTAAGTACTAACACTAAGTAAATGGTAGCTGTTTTCTAAGGATTGTGCTATCACATTTAATTCTACAAGATCTGAAGAAGAACTAAATTTATTATTGATATTTTAGATATGTGGGCATGAAGGGAGGAGATTGAGTAACTTGCCCAAGATAACATAATTATCAAGTTTAAATCAAGGTTATTTAATTATAACAAATATGAACTTAACTATCAAGATTATATAGGATTTACGGTAGCCAGACCAATTATAGGCCACACTAACTGTTGCACAGGAGTCTTGAAGATATACATATGAAATTGTGCTGCATTTAATAGCAGATTGTAAATACAAGTGGCTGTATCTGGGGAAAACTTCATCTTATTTTCTGGATTTTTTTTTCCTCTACACTTGTAATATACCTTGGCCATGTTCTCTGTCTACATCATGTTGTCTGGAGAAAAACTAATGTGGAAAATTCAGGGCATTTTTATATTAGGAAAAAAGTGACAACTGACTCAATAACATAAGTCAAGCAGCAAGTTCATTTACTGAAGTGAAATACCTTTCTTTCTGATTTGTCTTCAACTTCTTTCTGGTACCTGTTCTGCTAACTGCATATACCCTGAACAGCACTTGGGTGGTTTGTGAGAAGGAAATTATTTAATGTAAGTGGTACATTTTAAGTTAATTATCCACTAATGTCTGAATAACCTTCTTCATCTGTGAAATTATATTTAAAAATTATCTAGTGCCTCTATTATTTTTCTTCTCCCTAGAACTTTCTTTCAACTAGTATGATATACCTTTTCTTTGAAGTAAAGCCTAATATATTAAAGTTAAATGTCTTTAAAGACAATTTCACTCACCTTCCATATGTCATTGGAAAAGATATAACCACCAAGGGGAAGGGAAAATGATCAGTTTCATTGGTCCAACACAGAAATACACTGAAAGTTTTACTTTAATAATTGCAAAACTTTCCAGAAAAGAAAAAAAAAAAGAATTATGGAACAACAAGAGTCCTTTTCATCTGTAGATCCTTTTCATGAGAAATCTCAAGAGAAAGCTCATAACTGCTGTTTCTATATTCATCTGAAGGGGAGGACGAGGACAAACAATTGAAGGTGACTTCAACAAGTTTTCAAGCAGCAACACTGAATTAAATGTTGAAACAGAAGGGCTATAATGTCAGGGTACTTGTAAAGAAATATGCATCTAACTATGTCTTCATTAAACTTTCAGCTTATGCTTTTTAAAGGTTGAATGACATATTTCACTGTTGTGTCTATCAGAAATCATGCATTAAATTGCTGAAAGATTTGACTGTAGTCTATTTTTAAAAGATGATATTTTCAAAATTCTACTTATCATACGCATTTTAAAGGACTGTGGTACATCTTGCGAGTAACCCTAAGAATAATAAAAAATATTATATCAAATAGCTATGCTTTTATACTGGCTACCAGGGCTTATAAATTGGAAATGAAAGCTGAATATTGACTACAAGAAAATAAAAAGAAAGGTTTTGTAAAGAAAATTCTTTTAGGATATGAAATATTACTGAAGACCTTGAAAAATGATGCCCAATCCTGTCATGTTCCTCTTCCTCCTATGTTCCTTGTCTTAGAGAGTTATACCTCCATTTGTCTACTCACCAGAAGGCTGAAGGTCGTCTTAGTCTTTTTTTATCTTTCAATATCTGTTATCGATGAGTCACTCACTTCCAGCAGATTGAACCTTCTTAACAAATCTCAAAATCAAATTTATTTGTTTAGAGCTTCATTGAGATAGAACTCTAATACATTACAATGCACGCTTTAAAGTGTATGTATCAATGGTCTTCAGTATATTCAGAATGTCATATGACTATCTCCACAATCAACTTTAGGTCATTTTCATCAACCCAAAAGAAATTCTGTTCCCATCAGCTGTCACTTCCTATTCCCTCCACTTCCAGCCTTGAGCAATCACTAATCTATTTGTCTCTCTAGATTTGCTCATTCTGGATATTTCATATAATAGGAATCACACAGCATGTGGTCTTTTAATGTTAACTTCTTTCATTTAAAATAATATTTCTAGGTTCTTCCCTATTTTAGAATGTATCAGTACTTCATTCCTACTTAGAACTGAATTAATATTCTGTAATATTCTGTTATTAGATATACCATATTTTATTTATGCATACATCAGTATATGAACATTTGGGTGTTTCCACTATTGGTTGTTATGAATAATACTGCTACTGACATGTTTTTACACATTTTTGTGTGGACATGATTTTCTTTTTCCCTCTTGGGTTTGAAGCTAGGAATTCTGTGCTTAGCTTTTGAGGAATTGCTGAAGTATCTTTCAAAATGTTTTCACTTTCCCATCAGTAGTGGATAAGGATTCCAATTTCTCCACATCTTCCTTGACATTGTTATTGTCTGTTTTTTCTTTCTTTCTTTCTTTCTTTTTTTTTTTTTTTTGACTACGGCAATTCTATGTGTTAAACGGCATGTCATTGTGATTTTAATTTACATTTCCCTAATTGTAAGTTACTTGGCTTATGAGATCATAAATGTGACTCATTATTTTTGGTTTTGGTTTTTTGTTTGACTGTGTGCTTTATAGGGAACGCCCATATTTTCAAGTGGGGTTTTTAGTCTTCTCTGAAGAAAAATGTGTGGTGCTTTTGTTTAAATAAGTCCTCTTGTCCCAAATGTTCACAAGACACTGTATCACTGCATCTTCCTTTTTAGAGGTAAGTGCCTGTTATATTTATTTTTTAAAAATATTATTTCTGTCTTTTTTAAACTTTACTGAAGAATGATTTATATACAAAAATTATATATATTTAATGTTTAAATTTTGACAATTTCATTTACCTGTGATACCATCACCTCAATCAAGGTACTAAACATACTCATCACCTCCAAAATTTCTTTTGTATGTAGGCTTTGTTTATTTGTTAGCCTTTTTTTTTTGTGTGTGGCAAGAACACTTAACATGAGATCTTGTTCTTGACATGCAGTCATAGGGGTTATTTTTTGAGAGAGGGTATTGCTCTGTTGCACGGTGGAACGTACAGTGTGCAGTGGCGTCATCATAGTTCACTGCAACCTCACTGGGCTCAAGCAATCATCTTACCTCTGCCTCCAGAGTAGCTGGGACTACAGGTGTGCACCACCATGCTCCACTAAATTTTTTAACTTTTGTAGAGACAAGGTCTCACTTTATTGCTCAGATAGGTCTCAAACTCCTCGCCTCAAGCAATTCTCCTACCTCAGTCTCCCAAAGTGCTTTTATTACAGGCATGAGGCACTGAATGTGGCCTTGTCTTAGGCATGTTTTGTTGCTATAACAGAATACCCAAAAGTGAGTTATTTATGAATAAAAGAGGTTTATTTAGCTCATGGTTCTGGTGACTGTAAAGCCCTCTGGAGAGGGCCTCAGGCTGCTTTCACTCATTGCAAAAAGTGGAAGGGGAATGGGTGTATATAAAGAAATCATATGGTAAAGGAGGAAGCAAGAGAGAGAAATCGAGGAAACCAGACTCTTTTTAACAACCCACTCTTATGGGAACCAATTTATTCCTGAGAGAGTGAAAATTCACTCACCCTGTGGGAGGGCATTAATCCATTCAAGAGGGATCTGCACTAATAAGCCAATACCTCCTACTAGGCCCTATCTCCCAACACTACCATATCAGGGATCAAATTTTAACATGAGCTTTGGTGGGGACAAACCATATCCAAACCATGGCACATATTTTAATGTACACAGTACCATAATGTTAACTATAGGTACTATGTTGTATGACAGATCTCTGAAACCTAGTCATCTTGCATATGTAAGACTTTATACCCATTAAGCAATGATTTCCTATTTCCCCCCTCTCCCCAGCCAATGGTAACAACCATTCCTTCCATTCTTTGGTTCTATGAGCTTTACTATTTTAGATACCTCATATAAGTGGAATCACACAGTATTTGTCCTTCTGTGACTGGCTCATTACACTTATAATGTCCTCAAGTGGACATTCGAGTACAAGTGGTAGAATTTCCATATTTTTTGAAGCTCAATAATATTCCATTATATATATAAATTACCATTTTTATCTATTCATCTGTTGGTGGACATTTGGATTGCTTTCATATCTTGACTATGATGAATAATGCTACGATAAACAAGAGAGTACAGCTATCTCTTTGATATTATGATCTTAATTCATTTGGGTATATATAAGCAGAAGTGGGATTACTGTATCCTATAGTAGTTTAATTTTTAATTTTTTGAGGAATCTTTGTGTTATTTTTCATAACAGCTGCACCATTCTACATTCCTGCCAAAAATAGACAGAACCAATTTTCAACATCCTTGCCCACACTTATTATCTTTTGTTGTATGTGTCCAAGAATTTTTCTTTTTAAGTTTTCCAACTTGTTGATGTATAGCTGTTTATAATGGTCTCTAATGTCATTTATATTTCTGTGGTATTAGTTGTAATGTCTCCATCTCTGTTTTTATCTCTGATATTATTTGAGTTCTCGCTCTCTAGTTAATCTAGCTAAAAGTTGTCAATTTTGTTTTACTTGTCAAAAATCAACTCTTCTTTATGTTGATGTTTTATATCATTGTTTTGTCTCTATTTCATTTATTTCTGCTCTGATATGTATTATTCTTTCCTTCTACTAATTTCGATTTTATTTTTTCCTTGTTTTTATAGTTCTTTGAGGTGCAACATTAGGCTGTTTATTTGAGCTCTATGGATATAGGCATTTATTGTTATAAATTTCTCTTTTTAAGCTCTTTTTGCTATACCCCATAGATTTTGTGATTCCATTTCCATTTGTCTCTATTTAAAAAATATATTAATTTTTTCATTGACCCATTGTTTTTTCAGAAGCACATTGTTTAATTTCTATGCATTTGTGCAATTTCCAAAGTACATTCTGTTATTGATTTCCAGTTTTATTCGATTTTGGTTAGAAAAGATACTTGATACAATTTTAGTTTTTAAAGATTTTCTTAAAAAAAAAAAAAAAACTTGCTTTGTGGCAAGTTCTATCCTGAGGAGTGTTCCGTGTACTGTTGAAGAAGTATGTGTATTCCACAGATGTTGGGTGGAATATTTGTAAATGTTTCTTAGAACCATTTTGTCTAGAGTACAGTTTAATTATGATGTGTCTTTGTTGAATTTTGTCTATATGATCTGCTCATTGCTGAAAGTGCAAGTTTTAAAATTCCCTACTAATAGTGTATTGCATTCTATCTCTCCCTTGAGGTCTATAAATAATTGCTTCATATATTTAGGTGCTCCAGTGTTGGGTGTATGTAATTTATAATTATTATATTATCTTGTTGTATTGGCTAATATATCGTTATATAATGGCCTCTTTTGTCTCTGTTCACAATTTGCAACTTAAAATCTCTTTTATCTGACATAAGAATAGCTGTTCCTCCCCCTTTCTGGTTTTAATTTGCATGGAATACATTTTTCCATTCCTTCACTTTCAGTCTATGAGTATTCCTATAGGTGAAGTTACATTTTTATAAGCAGCATATAGATTTTTTTTTTATCCATTTAGCAAGTCTATAACTTTCAATTGGAGAATTAAATCCATTTCCATTAAAGGTTCTTATCAAGAGGTAAGGACTTATTCCTGCCATTTTGTTACATGTTTTCTTATTGTTTTATAGACCTTTTCTTTTTAATTCCTCTTTTACTGTCTTCCTTTATGGATTAGTGGTTTTCTCTAATAGTATGTTTTGATTTCATGTTTTTATATTTATTGTATCTATTATAGATTTTTCTTTGTTATTACCAAGAGGCTTACAAAAAGTATCTTAAAGTTATACAAGTTATTTTAAACTAATAGCAACTTAACTTTGGTTTCAAAGAAAAGAAAATTTTGAAAGAGTATACACTTTAACTCTATTCAGCCTCCTATTTTGAATGTTGATGTCTTATTTTACATGTTTTTATATTGCCTCCCTCTTAACAAATTCATTATTGATTATTTATTATTTCTAATAGTTCTGTCTTTTACTCTTTACACTAAAGATATAAGTTGTTTACACAGAATGATTACAGCATTAGAGTATTAAAGTATAAGTTTTTATATAATCACTTTTTTACTTTACTAGTTATTATTATACCTTCAGACATTTTCCTTTTACATGTTACCCTCCTTTTCTTTTAGTTTAAATAAATCCTTTTAGTATTTCTTGTAGGATAGGTTAGGTCTGTTCTTAATTAATTTTTTCAGCTTTTGTTTGTCTAGGAAAGTGTTTATCTCTCCTTCCTTTCTAAAGGGTCATTTTGCTAAATCCTGTATTCTTGGTTGTAAGGTTTTGTTTTATTTTGTTTTGTTTTCCTTTTAGCACTCTGACTATATCATCTTACTTCTTTTTGGCTTGCAAGGTTACTGGTGAGCAGTAATCTGCTGTCAGACATATTGGATCTTTCTTATATGTTATTTGCCTTTTTTCTCTCACTACTTTCAGGATCCTTTCTTTGTTTTTGACTTTGAGAATTTGATTATAATATGACTAGGCATTCTTATTTGGGTTGAATCTGCTTGGTAACTTTTGACCTTCCTGTAGCTGGATATTTTTCTTCTCTAGATTAGAATGGTTTTCTATTATTATTTCTTTGAATAAATTTTTTACCACTTTGATTTCTCAACTCCCTCCAGAACTCCAATAATCCAAATAGCTGCTCTTCAATAATTATCTTATATATCCCATAAATTTTCTTTGTCCTTTTTATTCTTCTTTTTTCCTGGCTGTATGTTTTCAAATAGAAAATATTTGAGCTCACTAATTTTCTCTTTTCTTTGATCAAGTCTGCTGTTGGTGCTCTCTATTGCATTTTTAATTTTGTTCATTGTATTTTGAGCTCTAGGATTTCTGTTTGATTTTTTATCATCATCTCAATCTCTCTGTCAAATAGCTCTAATTTGTTTCTGATTGTTTTCTGTGTGTTTTCTTAAAATTTGTTAAGCTTTCTTAAAATAGTGATTTTGAGTGCTTTGTCTCAGAGATTACTCACATCTTCATCACTTTAGAGTCAGTCTCTAGCACCTTATTTTGTTTGTTTAATGAAATCCTAGTTTCCTGAATATTTTTGATGCTTGTGAACATGAGACATTTTTGCACATTGAGATATTAGGTATTTATTCCAGTGTTCAGAATCTGGCTTTGTTTGTTCTTGTCCTTTATCAATGGACCTTTCAGCGATTTTAATTAGACTGACTATTGTACTCCCTAAGCCCATGACCACTGAAGCTGTCTCAGCACTAGAGGGCTCTCTAGGCCCAGGTTTGCTGAATGTCTCATGAGAACTCTAAAGTTAGCATGTCTTTTATCCCTGAGTGAACCTGGAGAAGACCCTATGAGAGCACTCAAGCTGTGTGAGAAAGCTGTCGGGGACCCGATCCCAGATTCCTGTTTCAGTGGCCCAGAAAAGCATGCCTCATAGCAGTACCCTTTACAGGTGGGACAATTTCCCAATTGCAGCAATATGGGCTACAGACAAGACTGGACTCTCTTGGAATCTGCTGTGGTGCGCAGCCTGGTGAGCCTATCTCATTGGTTCTGCTAGGTGCATGTTTTTCTGCAGGTCCCTGCACAGGTGGGATAGCTCCATGACTTTGGTGATAGGATCTGGACCTGAGACTGGGCTCTCTTCAGGATTTTAGAGGCTGGCAAGCCCATCTCATTGGTACAGATAGGTACTCAACTCCCAGTAGGTCCTTCCACAGGCAGGATAGGTCTCTAACTATAGCAGGAAGAGTCAATGCTGAGATTTGTCTCCCTTGTGACCTGGTGTGGGATGAAGGCTGGTGAGCCTATCATGGAGGCTCAGACACCCATGTTACAAAATACGGACGAGTCTCCCTCTAGGTCCTTGTGTGAGCATTTCTAAGGTGGAAACTCTTCTAAAGGGGGCTGAAGCCAAGCCACAGACCATCTTTCAGGTATACTACCAAGATATATGTCAGTGGGTAGATGAATCTTTTCACTGAGGCACTATTGAACATAATTCCTCCTGGACTTTATGGCAGATTGTTTTGTTTGCAGGCTCAAGTCTAAACAGGAAGCCCTTTGGGGAATGTAGCTATTTCTCAATTTGAATTTAAGAACAAGATCAGTGGGTTTGCTTCACAGATGCTGATATATACTCTCAAAAGAGCCTCCTTAGGCCTAGGAATCTATCAGTGTTTCATGACTTTCTAACTAAATCCCAAGGCTCCCAAAGAGAGACTTTTTTAATGTGGATGAGTCCAGAATTCTTGTGGGTGGATATGAGCAGTTACTTTCTATTCTTCCATCTTGCTAACATGAATCTGAAACAGCTTGAGTTTATCTTATGCTAGAATCCTACAAGACTGCCTAATCTTGTCACCGAGATGGTCCAGGCAATAGACTCTTCCTGGCATGTAGGAGAAAACATTCTCTGTGGTCTAGTTATCTCTGCTTACAAGCAAGACTTTGCTGCCTACAGTTGGATTGGGCAGGTGAGTTTGACATAGGATGTCTGTCATTTGTCAGAATGAATCATCAAGTCAGCTAACTTACTTTCTCAGGAATCCTTGTTGAGTGCCCCTAGGTAGGAACTCTCAGCCCGCAATTATAAGAATGCCACAGAATTAACTTATCATTTTAAATATAAAAGCAATTGATTTTAATTGCTTCAGATGCATAGCCCTGGAAGGTAAAGAAGAGATTATAAGATAGTGTTCAAAATTATGCCTATATGGTATGACTTCAAGAATCTTCGTCCTGGAAACTGTTTTATGGGAAATATAAAATTCTTTCTGAGGACCTTAATTAGGATGGTGTAATTTTTATATTCATTTTGATAAAATATATATATTTCTAACTTGGAAATTTTCCTTCTTCAGAGCAGCATATAACAGTGAAAGCATTAGATAACACAGGATTTAATAATTAAATCAACTTTCCACATTTATTCATTCATCTGACATTTAATGAGTGCCTATAATATGCCAGAGGAAAGTGTAGTAAATATTAATATAATCAATGTGGCTCCTGAAATTATGGGACTTCTTTCTGGGAAATGGGGACCTGCCCAGACAGGCAAATAAGAAAATCTAAGCAAAATATTTTTAGAAGTTAATAAATGTAATTAAAAAAGAAAAAAAGAGATAAAAGAATCTCTGCACTCCTATGTTCTTTACAGCATTATTTACAGTAGCAAAGATATGGAATCATCCTAAGTGTCTACCAATGGATGAATGGATAAAGAAAATGTAATATAAACACACAATGGAATGCTCTTCATCCTTAATAAAAGGTGGAAATCCTTTCATTTGCAGCAATCTGAGTGAATCTGGAGGACATTACACCAAGTGAAATACGATAGGCACAGAATGACATATTATTGTATAATATTTCTTATATCTGGAATCTAAAAAAGTTGAATTCATAGAAGCAGAGAGTAAAATGATGGTTACCAGAGGTTAGGGTTTGAGGAAGGAGGGAATGTGGAGTTTTTGATGGAAAAGTAAAGAGTTTCAAATAGAGAGGAGGGATAGGTTTTGAGGTCTTTTGCACAGCAGGGTGACTACAGTCAATAATAATGGAATGTATATTTCATAATAATTAAAGAATAAATTTCAAATGTCTCATCAAGAAAAATGATAGGTAAATGAGGTGATGGGTATGTTATTAATAATAAGTTTGGTTTACTTATTCCATATTGTGTATATATATCAAAGCATCACATTTTATCCCATAATGTATACAATTATGATGTGCCTATCAAAAACAATATTAATAAAAATAAAATAGAGTAATAAATAAGAATAGACTATTTTCAATTGCATGATGAATAAAGTTATTTTTGAGATATTTAAGCAAAAACATGAATAAGTATAATCATAAAATTTGAAGATTATGAATAGAGATAATAGAAGATCCAAAGATGGGAAGTTGCTGGGCATGGTAGAGGAACAGAAAACAAGTTAGTGTGGACACAATAGAATAAAAATCAAAGTGACAATTGTTCATGAAATGAATGCTTTCTCTTTATCTCCAACTTCTCCTTATCTCCAACTTCTCCTAGAAGTGGTTGGCTTTGTTAGGTCGGAAGGAGACAAACAGGTGGCAAGGAAGTGGCTAAGGCAGAGAATGGGAAACTAATTATAGTTAGGAACTGTTCTCTGGTGGGAACATACAAAGTAAGGAGCTCCTAGCAACCTTGACCTTTAACTGACCTGGTGCTCATTACCATCTAATTAACATGGCACAGGTGGAGTTTTCATGAAGGATTCTGGGAGGACGCATGCATAGTAAGGAAACTGTTATATAACCTAACCTGTTATGTAACTTGCTATGTAATCTGTTATGTAACCCCAATCTGTCGATACCCCAAAGGCAGGAAACAGCAACCAACCCTGCCAAGAGAAAGGCAGGACAAACTATTAGCATATAAAAGACAGTGTGTGGTCAGACTTTAGGTTTTCCCTCAGGGCGCATGACCTATCTCTCCCTCTGAGACATACTTTTGTTTTGCATTAAATGTTGGGTGTCAGATTGCTTTGTATTGTGATCATTGGCTTGACTCAGTACCAGTACTTACTCTTGACACTGGGAACCGGGCACTGGGGAACATACAGACAGACCTAACGGCCTTATGGTATAAGAGGCTGAAAACTTGACTGTGACTGTAACTACTGAGAAAGAGAAGGAGCCCTGAAATCCAGAAGCTGGCCTAGTACTGCCAGCTAGACCATAGCTTTGCTATGGGATCATCTGGCACTCACAGCTGGGTCTTGGTGTATGCTTGTTGAACAGAATGTCACAGATCATCAATATCAGACTAGGTCACTCTGTAACCATGATGAATCAGGACAAAAAACAAGCCCTCTCTGTAATCACATGTGAACACAAACAAAATGTTATGATATTCCAAGCCACAGAAATGCCCAAGAAGTTCCCTAGCTCAACTACTTTGGGCAATCCTTGCTTCTTTTTCAGTTACAGCTTCAGACTTGGCCTACCCTCTTCTCTTTCTAGATAAGATTTGTTAAGTTACTTAACCACAGAAGGTTCCCAACAGTATTTATTCCATAGAAAAGCTCCACTTTCTTACATTTTCCCCCAAATCATCTAACATAAGCCAAGATACAATGATAAGTCCTTTTTACAGCCTCTTATTGAGAAGTACCACCATTTCTCATGTTCTAAATCTTCCTTCTTATATTTTGAACAAATAAAAACACAAATTATTCAACTATAGGTGTATTCCTAATGGACTTTGGTGAGAGAACATTTACTGCAACCATTTCTTACATTTATTATAAGCCCAAAAATAGTAGAAGGAGTTTATTTTCTGGTATATCTCCTTGGTAAAACATATTTTACATTACCTTTCTGACGTAGACCTAAGGATCAAGAGGAAGGAAGAATCATTTTGATACTGGCAACTGCTCATTATATTTACTTAATGTTATGTTACTAAAAATTTAACATATTATGTCCTGATTATTAAAGAGGCAAGATCCATCTTGCATATGATATATAATAAATAAATTATAAAATATCTATGTGGAAAAAAAGATTATTGAGGAAAATTACAGATAGCTTTTCCTCAATAGTAAGTAATATTCCAAACATCCTAATTTAGGTATAATTACCAATTATCTTACAAGAACATAATAGTGGTGTAACATATGGAAATTGCCTCAAAATTATAGGGAATGCACAGTTCATGCTTATTATTTAGGGTGCTTGGTGAAATTTATTCATATAAAAATATTTTAACTAGAATTTTGAAAACAAAGAATGGTTTATAGATATTTACTCATTTAAAAAAAGAGGTTAAGAGTTTCTCAAAGATAAAACACTTGGAAAAATTGATTTAATTTCAAAGAAAGTTCATCATGACTTTTTAATACTATGAAACATTGAACACCAGAAAGAAGCTTATTTGGGAAAGGAAAGTCCATTCAAAGCAGCTGGAGCAAAATACACAGGTCATGGAAATGAGGTGCTCACAGTAGAGCTGCATTTCCAAGGAGGAATAGTATTTCATTCCCAGAACTCAAGAATTAGGGGTGTAAAATGAAGAGTATACAGATAGTTTTAAACAATTTTATAAATATACACAACCTATGTTTAGGAGTAGATACCTGTAACTGCCAATATCTGTGTCATGTGAAACTGAATATGGATACATACACTTAATTTTTAGTTGGTACAATGTGATATCTCTCTTAATTTCTGTGAGTCAAGCAAATTGTATAATTTGAACCAAAATATTATATAGAAAATCTTACTTTATGAGAAAGTTTTGGGTTAAAAAATAATATGACTGATTCTTTTTTAGAAATATTCAATTCTGTAAGTCCTAAAGAATGAATTAGGAGACAACTTTGAGCTATTTAATCTCATGAATGAATGAAACATCCAATAAAATGTATTTTGCCATATTATTTTTTCTTTCCAAAAACTGAAGAGAAGTGAACATGTATCAAAGGAAGACAATTTGGTTAAAGATGAGGTTTAAACTTGGAAATATGCCTTCATCAAATGACCCAGACAGAGATATCACACTTTTTGTTTTCATTACCAATCATGATCTAAAATTTGCTTATCTTTAATTCCATCTAATTCTCTTAACTATGAGATGTTTCAGGTATATCTTTTTCCCAGTTCCTTTTTATTTCTTCAAACTGACCTGTCTTTCAATTCTTGGTCCTTGTGTCCACTTTGTGTGAAAAAAGAATAAATTGTATCTCTGAAAGCATACCTGGATTTAACTGCACATGTCATTAGATAAAAGGAGTCAGGTTAGCAAGCTATTATGAGAACCAAACTTGAAAAAAAGAGTACATTAAGGTGTGCATGAACATACGTGTGCATGCACTGATGTGTTTCAACAACAGGACTGTGGTGGGCCAGACAGGTAGGAATTTTAGTAAGAAATTGGAGAGTCCACTCCTATCTTTAGAAAATGGGCCAGATTTCAAAATACAGTGTTAGCAGTCATCTGACTGAATATAGAACTTTAATTTCTAATCAGAAATGTAATCTAGATCTTTTTAAGTACATGTTCATTTCAAATTTTGAAATTGGTTGTGGTAGCCGGAAGTTGGAATAACTCAGTTATCCAAAACCAAGGGAGAATAAAAACAAAACATGATAATTGCATTTATCAATCCATAAATATTGGGTCATTAAATATGAAATTAAATATGAAATGTCTGATTTCAAATCAAAAGTGTAGTTTATTATATCTCAAACAAGAAACAGTGAAATTTATCAGAATATGCAGCTAAACTATCCTCAAGTTTTGCCATCTTAACAGTAGCTTGTTTATGCCAGCAGCGAAGAAGCCTGGAGAGCCAATGGTGATGAAATAGTGAAAGACGTTTTCCACAGCTTGTTGAGAATTGAATATTTTTCTTTGCAAGAATTGGTCCAAAGCCTGAAAGAAGTGGTAGTCAGTTGGTGCAAGGCCTGGTGAACATAGTGGATGACAGAGAGTGTCCAAGTTAGCCTCTGTAGTTTAAGCAGCGTTGTTTGTGCTACATGTGGTTGAGTGTTGGTTGTCTGGCAAGAGGTTTGGCCTGTGTCTATTGACCAATCTTGGCTGCTTAATCACAAGCATCCTCATCATTTTGTACATTTGGTTGCAGTAGACATCCACTGTAATTAATTGACTAGGTTCAATGAAGCTGTAGTGGACAATACAAGCAAGGACCATCAAACAGACCTCATTAGCTTTTATTTATGGACATTTGGTTTGGGGCTGTGTTTTGGAACTTCATCTTTATCCAAGTATTGTGTTGAAGGATTGGGATTGTCAAAGAGAATCCATTTTTCATCACATGTAACAATATGTTGGAGAAATAGTTCTCCTTTTTGTCATGATAGCAACGAAAGCAAGCTTCAAGATGATTTCTCTTCTGACACTCATTTAGTTCATGCTGTACCCATCTGTCCAGCTTGTTTACCTTGCCCATTTGTTTTAAATGGTCCAGTATTGTTTGAATAGTAAAGCCAAACCTTTCTGCTAATTCACACGTAGGTTGAGATGGATTTGCTTCCACTGCAGATTTCAACTCATCATTATCCACCTTGGTCTCAGGTAACCCACATGGCTCACTTTCAAGATTAAAATCACCAGAACAGGATTTCTCTAACCATTGACATATTGTGCATTCATTAGCCACATCCTTCTGAAGTACTCATTGATATTTCAAGTTGTCTGCAAAGCATTGGTTCCACAATGGAACTCATATCCGAAGACAACATGAATTTTTGACTTATCTGTGGTTTCACAAAAATGGCTCAAAAAAATTTGAAAAGATAATCACAAATCAAAATGTGTATTTGCAAGACTGAGGATGTACTTTCACAATAAAAACAAAACAAGAAGTGTCAAAGCAAGATGTCAGAGATATCAATGATCAAACTTAGCACCTAAGGAAATAGGACATTCCATACTTAATAACATAATACTTTGCTCTTTGTGTTAAGAATACAGCAGCGTAACTACAGCAATGTTGTGTAGCACGCAGAAATGAAATATGTATATGCAGCAACATGACTAGATCACAACAAAGTAAAAAAAAATTAGAACAACACTGTGTATTTATCACATAATTCCAAAATATATACTCACAACACAAGTATACATATTTCAAGAATGTATATACATGTGATAGAGATAGATAGAAAGATAGACAGACAGATAGATAAAAACAGACACATGTAAGTGTACATACACGGAGAGAGAGAGAGAGAGAGAGAGACAGAGTTAGACACAGTGACACAGATATGCAGAGGAAAACAGAATGAAAGAGACTGGGGAAGTAGAAATATGCAAATGTATATGTGGAGATATAGGAAGGCATAGATTAGATGAAGTGGAAAGTAACAAATAACACCATATCCATAACTATATCACAATATTTTTATGAAGATAAAAACTACACACCCACAAAGAACAGTATACATTTTCTAAGACAATATATATACACATATACATATAATGTAATATATAACATTAGTTTGTGATATGGCTTTTCATAACTCTACCTCCTGATATTCAACTCCTATATTAACATAATCCCCACTTTTAGCGTGGGCTCAATCTAGTACTTATAATAAAAAAATTATGGCAAAAGTGATGAGATTTTTTTCTGTGATTAATTACAAATGACTAGGCTGGACATAGTGGCTCAAGCCTGTAATCTCAGTGTTTTGGGAGGCCGAAGTGAGAGGATCACTTGAGACCAGGGGTTTGAGACAAGCCTGTGCAACATAGCCAGACCCCATCTCTATGAAAAATGAAAAAAAATAATTAGACAGCCATGGTGGCCTTCTCCCAAATTCCTACATATTCAGGAGGCTGAAGCAAGAGGATTGCTGGAGCCCAGGAATTAGAGGTTATAGTGAGCAATGTTTGGGCCACTGCATCCCAGCCTGGGCACATAGTGAGATCCTGTCTATTAAAAAAAAAAAAAAAAAAAAGACTGGTACCTGGTACTTCCATCTTGCTGGTGTTCCTTCTCTATTGCCATCTCAGCTTGCACGGTTCAATATAGCAAGCTGCTATGTTGAAAAGGTCCACCAGGAAAGGAACTGAGGGTGGCCTCCAACCAACAGTCAATGAGGAACTGAAGTCCTTAATCAAACAATCTTTGAGGAACTGAATCTTGCTAACAACAATGTTAGTAAGCTTAGAAGCAGACCTTGTTCCAGTGACACCTTCAGATAAGACCGGAGAACACTTGATTGTCACCTTGCAAGGGACTGTGAAGCAGAGAACCCAGATAAGCTGAGCCTGTGTTCCTAATCCATGGAAACTCTGAGATGATAAATGTGAGTTGTCTGAAGCCACTAAGGTTTGGGATACTGTGCTATGCAACAAAAGCTAATTAAATGCAAATGATATAACACATATACATGTATATCTGAAGACACAACGTAAGAGGAGGGAAAGGGGACTGCACATATGGGATAAAGGGGGAAAATTTTTAGAAAATAGAAAAGCTTCAGAACCAAAAAACTTTTTTAAATAAAGAGAAATGCATAATTAACTTAAATGTGTTTGCATCTTCTAAAAACAAAATTCTGAAGTAGTGTACACTAGGGAGGGAATGGGTATGGTGGGTATATTTGCTGGGATTGTCATACCCAAATACCACAGACTTGATGGCTTAAACAACAAGTATTCATTTTCTCATAGTTCTGGAAGCTAGAAGTCCAAGATCAAGGGGGCATTAGTGTTGGTTTCTGGTGAGGCCTCTCTTTGTGGCTTGTAGATGCCCACGTTCTGGCTATGTCCTAACATGGCCTTTCTTTGGTGTGTGAAGAGCAGAAACAGAGACAAAGAGAGCTTTCTGGTGTCTCTTCCTCTTTTCACAAGGACTCTGGTCCCACTGGAATAGGTTCCCACCCTTATGACCCCATTTAACTTTAATTACCTCCTTAAAGGCCTAGTTTCCAAATATGATTACGTTGGCGCATAGGGCTTCAATGTATGGATTTGGGGAGGACACAGTTCAGTCTATAACAATGGGAACACTCAAAGAACAAAGATCTGTGTTTTCATAAATATATGTATAAAGGAAACATTCATAAATCATTTCAAATACAGCAAATTGCTTTAGTGGCAACTGAAAAAATATACTTTATGGGATGTTTTGGCTTTTGGACTAAGTAGGGACTTTTATATTTAGCTATTACTTTCAACAATTTTCAAATACTTTAGTGTGATATTATCCATTTTAGAAGAACTCTATAGCTCTATAGACATTTTATTGATTTTTGTTTTTCTTAGCAAAAGAAGAAATGCTCTAAAAAACAGTTGTTTGTGCTTGTTTCCCAATTACACTAAGCTAAAATTCTGAAGTGTTAAGAGCTTGTTTCATCATGGATCTTTTGTTTTCTAATTCTGAAATAAAATGTTTCTATTTAAGGTAATTTAGACCACACAGAAAAGGTAGAGTTTTTTTAAATTGCAGATTTCTATAAATAAATGTGAATATGTCAGCCAATGAAATTGACCTGTGATTACTAAATTAAGCCGAATTTGTTCATTAAATTATAGATTTTTATGAATAAAAATATGAGAGGCTCCATCTCCACTCTATGCCCTATAACTATTAGAGGTTGTTTTGGAGTTTACTCATAAAATTTCATTGAATTATTTTCCTATTTCTTTCCTTGTGTAAGGATGGGCCAGTCTACTTCCTATGCTGTAAAATTTCCAGAAACCTCTGATGTGTACTTTTACACAGTTGACATTATCTTCCTTAATATTTAATAATGTTTTGTACTATAATTTATCATATGTGGACATCTAAGAAAGATTCCCAAGTCTCATATTTTACGTTAACTATGTTCTGACAAATAAAGGTCACCGGGACTATTCCCTATGCTAATAGAAGCAATTATATTCATTTCTATTTCCCTTCTTCTGTAGTCAGGATATTTCTTTATACAACAGACTTAAAATCCTGAGAGATAACAGTGATTTTAGGCCTGAATAGGAATATTTTTTTAAAAATTAGCATACTCTAATTCTGGTTCTAAAACGAAATTACCTAGTCCTTTAAAAAATAGGCCAATGAACCAGTGGCATTATTTTAGAAAAACAAAAACTCCTGTACTGATGTTCACATTGAAATGGGCATGTTGATAATGTTCAGTGACTAAAAATGGGCACCAAATACTCCCAGAATATAAAATTTAAGTATATATATAGAGAGAGAGAGAAAGAGAGAGAGAGAGAAATATTTATATTAATATTATCATTAAAAAGGAAGGTGCTTCACAATCATTGCCTGGCTTAAGCAATAATCTATGAATTGAGTACAAGGAATATATTTGGATTTTAATTAAAAATATAAGTTAACACAAGCAATATTATTTAGAATTTACATTGAAAAAAAATCACCAATAGGTGGTGCTGATGTGATTGAATTTGATTAAACTTCATGCAAATCTGACCCTAGATTCTACTATTTTTAGTTTCTTATATACGTTCAACTCACAGTCTACTTAACAACTGTTCAATAGTGAACTGGTTATAAAATGTCACTGAGGATAAAATGTTTTTAAGTATTTGGGAGGCAATTTCTATCACCATCATTTTAAAAATAGGTCAGAGATCATAGCTATAAAAAATAGACTGCGCAAGGTGGTACTTAGCTGATAAATGAATATACAAGTGCTTGACTCAAATGGAAGTTATGAATTTTGCATAAAGCCCTTCATCAAGGTTGAATTACATAATGTCTCATTTAATGGCGTATCTGTGTGACATTCCTTGTCAAGCATTATTTCTTTTTGTCAGACTAAACATTTGATTTGTAAGATACAAAGTGAATTTCACTGACAGTAAAAAAGCATGTTTATAATTTGAAATTAAACCAGAGTGATAACACTATTAAATGCATAATGTATAAGCATAAAAACTATGATTTTGAACATGTAATACCTGTAGTAAAACATCAAAGCTATTAATATTAGCATTACTTTGTTTTTACTTTATTAAAAATAATTATAAACAGGCCGGGTGTGGTGGCTCACGCCTGTAATCCTAGCACTCTGAGAAGCCGAGGTGGGCGGATCACTCAAGATCAGGAGTTTGAAACCAGCCTGAGCAAGAGGGAGACCCCATCTCTACTAAAAATAGAAAGAAATTAATTGCCCAACTAAAAATATATAGAAAAAATTAGCCGGGCATGGTGGCTCATGCCTGTAGTCCCAGCTACTCGGGAGGCTGAGGCAGGAGGATCGCTTGAGCCCAGGAGTTTGAGGTTGCTGTGAGCTAGGCTGATGCCACGGTACTCTAGCCTGGACAACAGAGTGAGACTCTGTCTCAAAATAATAATAATAATAATAATAATAATAATAATTATAAACAGATAAAGTAAATTTAGATGGTTGATATCAGATTTATTGTGGTGAAGTCTGATAACCTACAATTTGTCAGAAAAGGAATCACTTTTCACAATTAAATGTTAAAAAACCTTTAATTTGACATTTATGTGACAGGTCAAAAGTGTATCCATTTTAAACTATACTAGACCTTTAAAAACATAATGAACTGAGTCAAGGAAGATATTAAAAAGTAAATTGTTTTAATTATTTCCTTTTTCTTCTTTGAATAAATTCATATTCAGAAATTAAAGTTTTTGACCAGAAAAGGGGATTTTTAAAGTATAAACATAACTTTTTTCAGTAAGATTTATCTCCTATATTTTTCAATTTTGTCTATTCTCTGTTTCTCTTAATCATGTTAGCCACTGTGCCATATCACATCATATTATATAGTTATGATGCTAAAAATGAATTTTTTAGAAGAAAAGATGACGTATACAACATATTCCCTTAGTTACTTAAAATACTAAATGTTATTGGTAGACTTGTGTCCCCCCAGAATTTATATGTTGATATCCTAACTCCCACTAACTCATGATGTGACATTATTTGGGGATAGTCTTTACATAGGTAATCAAGTTAAATGAATTCATTAGGGCAAGCCCGCATTCAACATAAATTGTATCTTTATCAAAAGGGGAAATGTGGAGACAAACACCATACAAGAAAGATAATAGGAAGAGACGTAGTCTAGACAGCGATCTAGAAACCAAAGGGAGAGGTTTCGAACAGACCCTTTCCTCATAGCCCTCAGAAGAAACTGATCCTGCCTTCCCATTGATCTTGGACTTGTAGTCTCCAAAACTGTAAGACAATACATTTCTGTTGTTTAAACCACACAGCATGTGGTACTTGCAGCCCTAGCAAATTGATATATTAAATTATTTATCATCTATAATATTTGTGAAAACTGTGAAGCTGAATCTTATAATTCAAACAAGTTTAAAACATTAGAAAAAATGCTACTTCAAAAAACAATCTTCTGACCCACTTACACATATTATGGTATGTATATTTCATTCTCTTGAATACTTCTATCTTTTAAAATTTCATTCTACTTAAGAATATATATGAACATGAAAATACATAAATATTAATATTAAATCAATGATTTTCTAAGGAAATGAGTTATTCTTAATCCAGATAAATGATGAGTACTTCAAACAATGTTATAAACAATTTTCATTAGAACATTGTTTAAAATATATGTATTGAAATACATATTGAGCATAATATCATCTTTTTCTGATATAGTTCTGTCATAATCAATAAATATTCTTGTTGAAAATAAAATCAAGCATTGAGGGCAATTACTGAGGTATATAAATCTTCTTTACCAAAAACCCACAGGCTTCTACATTTCTGTTTTCCTATTATTCTTTCAATATCAATGTGTTAAACTAAAGAAAACCCCTGGATCTTCTAATATGATGTGGGACATGCATTTCCTGTCAGAATTTTTCATTGAATCTGCTTTTATAATAAATCCAGAAGCAAACAAATGCATTAATTCCTATTAAGATGACAATAAATGTTTTTATTAGATAGTTATTTCATTAAGATAAGCAAGACTTGAAATATATTCAGAGGCAGTGGACTGAAAGAAAGAATTAATGTTTGGGAAGGAAAAAGTTAAAAGTCATCATAGCATAATAAATTGACAAGGAATTAGTTGCAAGATTTTTAATTTGTATTTGTTTATATTTAGGTGCTCAGATTTATAGCTGCTGGTTTTCATTTCATAACCTCTTTCTGGCTATATGATTGCTATTCTCTCAGTTGCCTCTTTGATGACATTAAACATGCTTACATTAAATATTAGATGCCTTTACAGATACTTCTAAAAAAAGCTATCATAAGTCAGAATAACAATTTTTTTTCTTAGGAGTTTTACCTATTTTTAAGTCTAATTTGTCCACATCTTTCTCACATTATTTTCTAAAATGAATATGGTATCTGAAGCCACTCTGCATATTATCCAATTTTTTAAAAAAATCTAAGTTTTGAACTAATTTAGACTAAATTTGTTTCTATTGCTATGATACATTAATGATAAAAAATAACCATAATTACAGCCATATTTTGGGCACACACACACTGATAAAAATAGAAATAGTTCAGGTACATTAAATGAAGAGTCATCAAGAAAATGTAGGGCAAATATAGATATGATCTTTTTGATTTGTTTTATAAGGGTAAATTGAAAAAGGTCTATTACTCACAAAAATCATAATATTTGTTGATATAAGTAACTCATGGCCTCTTTAGAGGTTCAACAAGAAGCAAACCTATATGTAGTTTTCAGCTGTTAAGATATATTTCTTGGGGATCTTTAATTCCCACTGAGGACAGATGAATATAAGTCTGGAACTTAAAGTTCATAATGCAAAATCAATGTGAAAAATACTTAAACATATACTGTAAAGGTTAGGAAGAAGCGAAAAAAATGGCTTTTTTGTTGCAGGTGTAATTCTTTTAGAAAGACCCTCTTGAGTTAATTCTTTATTTCTTGCTCTAACATTTTACCTTTCGAAATATATTTTTTTGGATAATATAAGAACAACTTCACTACATTCTTTTAACAATATATTATAGTTTAAATTACCTACAATATTAACCAGATCCATAACATTTACTATTTACTGTTCAGTATTCAATGTGTGAAACCTGATACACTGGAGATACTATATTAAAAATAAAATAGAATAAAAACTTATAATTAACAGCAAAGTTCCTGCCTTGAAGACAGGTTATGACATATTTGGGAATAGGATGAAGCATGGCATGAACAAATCCAAATTAAACAAGAAATAGAAATGTGGGAAGCAAGAGTTTTAATGATAATGCCAATGGCAGTTTCAGGGCAAGGTTGCTTCTGCATTAAGATGTCAATATTTCTGGAAACTCTCTAAGCAGAGGAGAAAGGAACACCAAGATAACATTCTAATTTAGAATTTTAATCATGTCAATAACAGCTGAAACAATTTCTAAGTCTCTACTCAATGTGTCTTCACAACATTTTCCTTCACTTTCACTCTAGTTAATGTCATCTCTGAGTACTATTTCTACCACGTTATTTCTAGATCCACTCAACTTATTATTTTTCCCAATGCAATATTCTTACTGATTCTGTAACTTCTAAAATATTGTTCATTTTAAGAAATATATTTCATCTGGCTAAAGAGCTGAATCAAATACCTATACAGCAACAACCACTCCCAATTCTGTGCTCTCATGTCACTTTGGACATCATCTCCCCACATTGTTAAGGTTGATGTCAAAGTCAGTTGGCTCAGAAACAGAGCCAGAGATGGTGATTCTTAAGCAGGTGATTTATTAAGGGAGTATCCTTAGGAGAAAAATGTTAGGGAGTTTATAAAACAGGATTGGACAGAGAAAGAAGCTAAGCAGCACAATTCACAATTGCAAAGATGTGGAAACAGCCCAAGCACCCATCGATACATGAGTGGATTAATAAAATGTGGTTTATGTACACCATGGAGTACTACTCAGCCATAAAAAATGGTGAACTACCTATTTTATTATACCGGATGGAGCTGGAGACCATTCTTCGAAGGGAAGTATCACAAGAATGGAAAAACAAACACCACATGTACTCACCATTAAATTGGTGCTGCTCGATCAACATTAATGAGCAATGTGGGAAGGAACATTTATAGGGTGTCGAGCAGGTGGGAGAGGGGAAGAAGGGATGGGGAAATTCACAACAAATGGGTGTGGTATGGCCTGTCTGGGGAACTGGCATGCTTGTAGCTCTGACTCGGGCAGGGGAAAGGCAATTTATGTAATCAGAGCATTTGTACTCCTGTAATACTCTGGAGTTTAAAAAAAAAAAGATATTTAAAATAACTTGTAAAAGAAGATTGGGAATCCACTTAGAATCAAGCTGAGGATGGGGAATATAGCTATAAAGAGAAGTCTGGCAATAAAAAAAAAAAAGTAGCTAAGCTAAGTGGTTTTTTCAAAGACAGCCTACTCTGTTATTAATCCTGGGAGTAACTCTGGCCTGTGAATTGTATTGTAATATTCACGTTATCCTGAGGCATGAAACTGTGCTTTTATACCCTATGCCAGTCAGTCTTTGGACATGATTGGTGCCATCTCCCAGGCATCTCTTGATAAAGCAGCTCCCATTGGTTAAAGGGCAATTCTCATGGACAGGGTGGAGGTGGGAGTTTTTAGCAGCAATTGTTTAGTTGTGGGGTGTTACTGACAGAGGGGATGGAGGTGAGTGGGGAAATCAGAATACATTTTGCACATAGGAATAATAGTTTCTTTAAACATGTATTAGGTATAGAAAAATGAAAGAAAGTAAAGAATTAAATTTGAAAATTATTTTTATGTCTTGAGAAATTAGGATACTGATTTTTTTTTTTACTAACATGTGTTCGATTAGAAGAGAATTTAGAGCATCAAATCAAGCCTTTTTATTTGTCCATAATAAGTTTTTGAGATTCCTTCTAGAAATGCAAATGAAAATATCAAATGAGGAGTTGGGTATAATATTCTTGGACTCAAGGGAGACACTGAGTATGGAGAAATGAGTTAGGGAGTCTTTAGCATATTGATGATATGTAAAACTATGGAAATACATGAAACTACCTGGAAAAAAGTTTGTCAGAGGAGAAGACCAGTACTGATCCCTAAGGCACTTCAGTATTTAGAGCTCACGTAGAGGAGGAAGGGCAAAGGAGACTGAAAATCACAGACCATAAAACTGGGAAATTATCCTGGACGAGTGTGATATCACTGAAGTCAAAACAAAGTTTTTCACAAAAGTTATGAAATTCTGCTGAAGGACTTTGTAAACTGAGAACAAAGAAATATCCTTTGTATTTGTCAGATCGATGTTGTTGGAAATGTTGTAAGGAAGATTTTTGAGTGTAGTGGTAGTAAGAGAAACTCAGTGGGAATAGTTAAGAGAAGGGAAGTAGGGGCCAAAGTGAATATAACTGAGAAGCTTTTCTGTGGAGGTCAGAAGGATGAGGCAGTTTATGACAGATGACAGAAAAGTTGTGGAAGAGGAAAGATGATGAAAGGAAAATGAAGCATCGTTACTTTGTTATAATGAAAAGTACTGGAATGTACTTTTGTATGCTGGTGGGAAAGAATTAGCAGATTAATCAGAATTGTCTTTCCTTTTAGAGCTTCTCAATTTTATTTTGTATTTAGGTATTCTCCAAAGCTAAACTGAATATAAAAGTTAATTATATTTAATTCTGTGTAATTTATTGGGCTTTTATGTGCATCTTCTTTCACTCTTCATTTAATAGTTCACCTTTTCTTTCACTAATTCAGAAGACAAATACAGAACATCAAATGAATAACTATACTTTTTTGTATCTGAATTTTGTATTATTATACTCTATCCATCTCTCTCCTGATGCTCAAGAAACATATTCTTCATTGATGTATTTTTCTAAAATATTTAGATATCTAATATTGTAAGTCATGAGATACTTTCATTTTTATAAAAAAATTATATCATCTATGTCCATGCATTTGTTTCCCATATGAACTTTGCACATTTTCTTTCCAACATACCAAAATAAATCCCATTGTGAATTAAGAAAATATGAATCCTCTAGAACAGAAGTGTGTCTGGCTACAAAATAAATAAAAATACTTTAGAAGCATATAAGATGCTTAAAAATGCCCATAGTTAGAGATATATAACTTAGAACAATAACAAGAAATTTTTTTATCTGTCAAATTAACAAAGATAAAAAATATGATCTTGCGTTGTTGAAGAACAGTTACATGTTATTGCTGACTGTATATATGAGTTTAAAAAATTTTAGAAGAATTTTGCATTAGCCTTCAAACTTAAATGCTTTTTTTAAGTTAACTATTCAAACTTGACCAAGAAAATACATATTTATCTATCTATCTATATGTGTATAATCTAAAGTGCAGGCAAAAAGTATCAGTTGAAATATTGTTTGTAATAACAAAAGCCAAGCAATCCATTAGGCACAGTTAAATACATTTTACAGAAATATAGTAGGCAGAAAAACATGTTAAATTACATTATGAGAAAACAATCTGTGACATCCAGAATATACTAAACTTTAAAGGACAAATGATATAGTTTATTTAACAAAAAAATTGCAAGGGAAAACAAAAGAGGGAGGAGAGTTAACTATAGATTAAAAAAACTTTACAGATATATCAACAAAAGGTAATTTATGATTTATCCAAAGTATGGCTCATCCTGATTAAATAAATAAATATACATATATCAGCAAGAACATTTATAGCTTATTGGACAATGAGAGAAATTGAACACTGCTTCTTTAATATGAAACAACTCTCACTGTCTTGAAGGTTTAATAATGATATTGTGATTATTTCTTAAGAGTCATTAGGCTTTTTTTTTTTTTTTTTTTGAGACAGAGTCTTACTCTGTTGCCCAGGCTAGAGTGTCGTGGCGTCAGCCTAGCTCACAGCAACCTCACACTCCTGGGCTCAAGCGATCCTTCTGCCTCAGCCTCCCGAGTAGCTGGGACTACAGGCATGCGCCACCATGCCCGGCTCATTTTTTCTATAT